>VTPC01091012.1:226890-277169 GCA_011009095.1 Ignelater luminosus | reverse complement strand
TTTTTTATTTTGAGACCTTGATATTATTTACCTAGGGCAATAATAAATTTCTCTCTCCTGCTAGTAGATAGCAAAAACAATTGATAGAAAATGTCAATTCAAACTAAGATTATTTGGTTAGAAAAATGACGGTTTCAAAGACTACCTGTTTTGATCAAAACTTTAAGACGAAAACAATTCCTGCTGGAAACAGTTAATTATTAAATGTTGTTCCAGATGCTCAACTGTAAAATTTTGTCTTCTTGCACCTTAAATATTTTTGTAAGTAGAAAAACTTCTTTCGTCGGCATGGGTGGGCATATTTGAACCATTTTAAGTAAAAATCAATACTTTGTTAAAAAAAGAAATGCACAAATAGGAAATAAGATAAAAACTAGTTGTAGGTAAAACCCAGACATTGGAAGTAACGCGTTACTTGTAATTAATTACATTTTTCACTAACGCTAAAGGTAACGCGTTACTTTATAAAGACGCAGTAAAGTAATTGTAACTAATTACAAAAAGCGTGTAACGGTAACGACTTCAGGTAGTTACTTTTGCGTTACTCGAATAATCGATTTTCAAATTTAGTTTTGATGATGTTCAGAAAATACATATTTTCATATTGTGTAATTCTAATAGTTGTACAGTAAGCTTATACAAAGAAAAATTAATTAAAATCACCTTGAATTTTGATGGGTTCTAAAAAGTTTTTCTTTATAGAACCAAAGTAACTGACAGTAACGGTAAAGTAACTTAGTTACACATTTGCAGGAACTGTAATGGTAACTAGTTACTTTTTAAAATCAAGTAACTGTAATTGTAACTAATTACATTTTTTGATAAGGTAACTGTAACTGTAACTAATTACTTTTTTAAAGTAACTTTCCAATGTCTGGTAAAACCCTTGTAAAACTTAACGGTACACTTAACGGTTTAGACCCCACCGCACATATTTCAAGTAAAAACCAATACTTTTTAACAAAGAAACCAAAAAGTAGTAAGGTCTACTATACAATAATAATAATAATAAATAAATAAAAAAATAAAACAAAATAATCCAAAACTTAACAAAAATAATATCAGAAAATACTGGAAAAATTGGGATTCGATCCGGGGTTTTTGGTTTTAGGAGGGAACACTCTTCTCACTAGTCTGTTGAGACTTATACTAATACACCCTGCTTGTGACATTTCTGCAACGCAACCCTTTTTTCGTTAATTCGCCACGGAAACATTGTATAAATTGATTGTATACATATTAAAAAAAATTTTAGGCATATTTTTGATACTTTACTTTATTTTACAAAAAAAAAATTTTTTTCACTAAAACATAAAACTGACGATTTATTTCTAATTTCACAACCTATTCTTCTACACTCATAAATCTCGCCATCATTTAGATAGGTCTGAGTTATCTGTTTATTATTTATCACGTAATACTATCGCTTTACTATAAAATTCTTCATTTAATTTAAAAAAAAAATACCAAATTAAAAATATAACTTAATTCGGTCCTGATAAATCTAGGCAACCCGACAAACACATCAGATACGACCGGTTACCTACCTAACAGGCGCTGTTCAATTTAATCTGTCCAACGCTGTACCATAATGGCTTTAAAAGATTGTGAATTATATTAGGAAGCTTTCACCTATTATAATGGTAATGATGTTAATTTGTCACATTAATATTTAATAGTAATACATACTTAATTACTTGATTTTTGTATGTAAAATGTAAAATAATTCATATATGAAATGCATTTTTAAAATAAGGTTCAAAGCGCAAAGGCATAGTACGCATGCTACATCGAATCCCCACCACTCAGAAGTAACATCGAATCATCTGTTATATCGAATCCCTACTTGTCAAATTTAAAGTGGACGTTGTGGCGATAAGTTGTGTAGTTTTGTCAACTTGTATATTTTACTGTGGTGAATTCTGCAATTACGATGAATATCACATCAGCAGGTAATGCATTAACAAAATCTATTATAAAACTACCGAGATTATTTTAAATAAATGATTATAACCTTATACATTTTTAAATTTCTTTATATTTCGCACATGCGTTTTGCAAGTCATTCAAATATGTACACAAAGAAAATATTGCTTTTCTTTAATAAAATGAATCCTATATGCATAATAAAATACATTCCATGCCGAATTCGATTACTGCTCATTACTTATTCATTGAATTTTATGTCTTGATCTAAGTTTTAAAAAGTTTCAAAGTTATTAACCTCGTTTTTGTTTGTACTTACTACGTCTATTTACAGCGGGAATTATTTCCCTGTTGGAGGAACCAAGGCCCGAATTAAAAGTCTTCGCTCTAAAGAAGCTGGATAACATAGTGGATGAATTTTGGCCAGAGATTTCAGAAGCTATTGAAAAAATGTGAGGTTATGTGTAAGTTGACTCATTTTTAAAAATAATGACGAGGTTCTTTATAGTGAAATTCTGCATGAGGACAAAGTGTTTCAACAACACCAGCTAGCTGCTTTGGTTGCTAGTAAAGTCTATTATCATCTGGGCTCATTTGAAGATTCTTTAACTTATGCTTTAGGAGCTGGTGAACTTTTTGATGTAAATTCTCGTACTGAATATGTTGAAACTACTCTTGGTAAGTTCTAGATTTAATATTTCTTTCCTTGATCTACATATTATTTATTTTAGCCAAATGCATTGATTATTATACTCAGCAACGTATTGCGTTGGCTGATGGAGCTGCAAATGCTAAACCTGTTGATACTCGCCTTGAAGCCATTGTTAATCGAATGTTCCAACGTTGCTTGGATGATGGACAGTATCGACAAGCTTTAGGATTGGCATTAGAAACGAGAAGAATGGATATATTTGAAGCTTCTATTACCCAATCTGATGATGTAGCATCGATGCTTAGTTATGCCTTTCAGGTTTGATTCTAAAGCAGTATTTCTATGTTGTTATTATATATTTAACTTTATTTTAGGTTGCTATGAGTTTGATTCAAAACCGTGGTTTTCGCAACAGTGTTTTACGATCTTTAGTTGAACTTTATCGTAATCTTGCTATTCCTGATTATGTAAACATGTGTCAGTGTTTGATTTTCCTTGATGATCCATTACCTGTTGCTGAGATTTTAGATAAACTTGTTCAGGGACAGGAAGTAATGCTTTATTTGTGTATTTGAAGATGATAGAGTTGCTAAAAGAAATAATTTATTGCAGGAAAGTCAACTTATGGCTTATCAGATTGCTTTTGATCTTTATGAATCGGCTACCCAACAATTCTTGGGTCGAGTCTTGCAAGCTCTTCGTGCTACAGCACCTCTGCCGCACTTATTAGAAGATAAATTAAAACCTAAAGTTGTTGCTGATGCATCTGCTTCTACGGAACAAACTGAAAGCTCAGAAGCAAAAGCTGAAGTTAAAGATGAACGCACTCTGGAAAGTTTGGTTAGTTTAAGTGTTTTAATTATGTGAATTGTATTAATGCTTTTCTTTTTCTTTAGAATACTAGTGAAAAAGAACATCAAGGTCGAATAGAAAAATTACACAATATCTTATCGGGTGAAGTTTCAATAGAGTTGCATCTTCAGTTTTTAATTCGTTCAAATCATGCCGATTTACTTATACTTAAACAAACAAAAGAAGCTATTCGAGTCAGCATTTGTCATACTGCAACTGTCATAGCCAATGGTTTTATGCATAGTGGTACAACAAGTGATCAGTTCCTAAGAGATAACCTTGAATGGCTTGCTCGTGCAACAAATTGGGCAAAATTAACAGCAACAGCATCGTTAGGTGTAATTCATAGAGGACATGAACATGAAGCTTTAACACTAATGCAAAGTTACTTACCTAAGGAAGTCGGCCCTAGTTCTGGATATTCTGAAGGTGGTGGTCTATACGCTCTTGGACTTATTCATGCAAATCATGGGTCAAACATTACAGATTATTTATTAGGACAATTAAAAGATGCACAAAATGAGGTGTGTTTGCTTTTGATTAAAGTGTGATTATGAGATTGTAAACTATTTTGTTGTTTGCATAGATGGTACGGCATGGAGGTTGTTTAGGATTAGGACTTGCAGCAATGGGCACACATAGACAAGATGTATACGAACAACTTAAATTTAATTTGTATCAAGATGATGCTTGTACTGGTGAAGCAGCAGGTATTGCTATGGGTATGGTTATGTTGGGGTCAAAAAATGCATCTGCTATTGAAGATATGGTTGCTGTAAGTACCTTTTTGTTTCTTGTCTTAATAATTTACCAAGCTCTTTGCTAAAACATTGTTTTTGAGGTTTGTAAATTGAGAATTATAGTGTTTATTGTGGTATAGGCATGGATATATGTGTTATTATTAAACGCCTGACTAGATACAATTCTAGTTTGCCAAAAACAACACACAAAAAAAATTACAAAGAAAACTAAATTAAACTAAACAGTTAAGATTAGCTAATACCAATTAAATTCTTTTAAAACAAGATACATACATGCATTATAGTCTGTTGTGATAGTTTTACAAAAGTTTGGTTAGATCAGTTTGCTCAGAATTTATGAATTACAATTATTATGTTACCTGCGATTTTAAATTGTGGGTTTCTTTATGTGACTACATTGCTAATTTAGAATATGTTCATAATGGTTCATTAGTGCTGTCAATATTTTAAATTCTTAGTTGCACAAAATAAGCTCATTCCTAGAGATATCAATGCAGGGCAAGAAAGAAACTTGCCCTATGCAATTTGTCTGTGGTACCAGTTAAAGTTGCTTTATTTTTTTATATTGCAAATTACTATTGTGGTAAGTATTATCTGTAAACAGAAATATCTTGACACTTATTAAGTCTTTAGATTAGTTTATATTCTTTCAAATAGTTACTTAAATGTTTAATAAGCTTGAGAATCTTGTAATTTATTCAGAAAGTCTTTTGCACACTGTCAAGAGTGATTTAGTTAAAGTATCAGAATTAATTATAAAGGATGTGCTAAAGAAAATTTCTGCATTTTCTTTACAGACTTTCTTTTGAATTAATGGGCCGATCTTATAATAAATATTAACTTTATTTCAAATACTTTTATTTTTTAAACATAGAAAACTGTAGGTACAAAAACATTTTCTACTGTCAACTTGTTGCCTAGTTACATACATATAAAGAGAGAAGGGGGTACTATAATATTTGTTGCCAACATCCAAACTAAGAAATACAACACTTCCTTATACAGGGTAGTGCACCAGTGATGACAAACCTTAAAAATATTGGGTGCAACTCAACTTACATATTTCTAAAGCGACTAGGAAATTGGATAATAAAAATTAAAACTAATTATAGATACTTGAGAAATTCCATTTTGTCTTTTTCTTTTGTCAGTTTTATGTTTGACGCAATTTGACATTTGTAAAAAAAAGTTTAATATTAATGCATTCGAAATTAGTTTTAAATTACAAAATGTACACCAATGATGAAAAAACTGACATGATTTTAATTTACGGTGCATCTAAAAAAAATGCGGATTTAGCATTGCGTTTGTATTGTCAGCACTACCCTGAAAGAAGAGCACCAACATACAAGATTTTTAAATGCTTAGAAATGTCATTAAGGAGGTACAGGACCTTACTGAACAGTGATATACCAATAATAATAATTGAAAAACTAGGCAAACAGCGCAGGTGGTCATTTAAGAGAAAAACCTTAAGATTACTATCTATTTGGAATTTCATGCTTTGAAAGCATCTCTGCTTGACTAACCTGTTTATGACTTTGGTGATACAAGTTTTGTAAATGGAAAAAAAATGTTATGTAATTAGGGGGGAGATACTAAGAGAAAATTTTGGGATGCATTGCATTATGTACTATCACAAATAATGAGATTTCTAATTTTCATGTTCATCTTTATGGAATGAAAACAATAATATTAGAGACTGTACAAGGTAATATAAATAAATTTCCCTTGACATTTGATCCTTACTATTATGTCAATGAAACAACGTTCCTCTCCAACCCATTTCATTTATCATATTTAGTTATAAATATTGTGCAATATTTATTGTTGTAACAAAAAACTTATCTTTTTTTTTACATACATTTATTGTTCCCTTGGGTTATTCATCTGTCTTGTTGTATAATATTACCTAATTGCTTGTTTCCAAGTTGGTGTTATATCTTTCAAAGAAATAAACCAAATATGTTTTGTTACTTCATATTCTAATCGTCACATTGCTGAAAGTGCAAACAACTATTTTCTTTTTGGCATTTTCTGAGGTATAACCAAAGGTAAGAATTTTGGGCATTATTTCAGGATTGATGTACACTGCGACTTTAATTATTTTTTGTAAATAAACATCATGCCTTATTTTATTGAACAAATAAATAAAATGATGCTCAGAATCTGATTCTGGTACAAATACAAAAACTCTTGGGAAAAACTGAAGATATAGGATTGATGATTTAAACTCATGAATATGAACAGTGGTAGTTTTTCAGTAGCCAGGTATCAATCTAAAGAACAACAATTTAGTATTATTTATCTATTTCTTGTTTTATTCACGTATCTTCTTTCTCTTTTCTGTCTTTTTCTTATTCATAACTTTTTTTTTTCCCAGGCTCTGATTCACTTTTTCTTTCTTTATTCTTCTTTTTGATTATTTGAATTTATTGTCACAGAATTTGTTATTCTTGTCTTTTTTTCTTTATTTCTTCGTTTTTTGGCCAATTCTTTACCTTCTTTTTTCTTTTGCTTTTCTTTCACTGTTCTATGTTTTGGTTCACTCACATTATCTTATTCAGTTTTTGCCCTTCCGCTTTCCTCTTTTACTAGTTTATTTTTATTTTACATCTCTTCAATGTTGATGGCATCATTTGTATTCTTATATTTGACTTGGTAGCTATCATCAACTATCCTTTGATAATTGAAATTTCTTGATACTTCCTTGTTTTATCTTAACAAAAAGAAGGGAAAACTCAATAACTTTTTTATCTTGCAATTGACAAAACAACGGTTAAATAGTTTGTTGTCTATGAGCATGTGTGCTATTTGGTGGCACTTTCAATTTTTTTTGCATTTCCGGTTAAACCGGAAATGAATACAATTTTGGTTTTTTAAATGACACTCTGTATTTCTTGTGGCATTTTTTGATTCTCCATGTTTTTCTCATTCTGCACATAAGAAATTTTATAGGTGTTGCATAAGAATGTTTTACTCTAAACCTCACAAAAACATTTGCAAGTGTTTAAGACAGCTGTTGTCTACATGTAACTATCGTAAAAAACAGACAGCCTTTTAAAAAGCAAAAACGCTATGGCCATGGAAAACAAAACTTGAAAATCTGACAAAATTATTGTTTATCTGTAAAATCGCAAATTTAACGACATTTATTAATTCGTCGTTATTATTCATTGTTATTACACACTCTAACGTTGAATTAATAAATTTCGTCAAATTTGCGATTTTACAGATGAATATAATCGCCAAGAAAGATTCCAATTAGGCTGAACGTTCGATTTAGTTAGAGTCATAAGGACCAAGAACACTCGAGAACACTGTTAGTTTAAGAATTAGTATTTTTGTTGATAATTAAATAGTAAAAAATAATGATAAAAAAGGAAAAGATGCGAAAAACGTTCTCTTAGGTTATGTGCATTTCTCGAAAGAAAAAAGAACCAAAAAGCAAAATGCTATTTAAAAAAAAATCTACATTTGATGAAATTATATGAGTAAAACAAAGTATTGATGATATCACTGCATGTAAATTTTAACTTATGTTAATTCAAGAGTTCAGTAACGCGGAAATTTGCATCGTTACAGCTGCACATTTGTTCAACTTCTAGAGATTAGCTGTATTGCGTTACGATGGGTTAACAAAAAGGCGAAAATTTCCGTTTTAAAAGCTTTTAAATAAAGTTTTCATTGCAATTTATTAAAAATGTAATCTAGCAATAATTAAAAATATCGATTAAAAACTATCACTGTATGTTTACATACTATAATTTGTTATTTAATTAAAGCATCACGCTTTTACAAAACAACATCATAATATTATTAATATCCACCTCCATGACGAACATAAAATTCCCATTCCATAGCTAATTCGCTTTTTCCATTAGAACTCGAATGAAAAAACATCGCCAGACTGCACTGTATATACCACTCCTGTGGGCGCATTTCTGCAAGTGTCATGAGCTTTCAACACTAATAATACTAGGGATTTGCGGAAATTGCAGTGGATTTCATAAACTGCCCGTTGCAGAACACATCAAATTGTTCCGTCTAATCCCAATTTAATGCATTTATCAGACGAGACGTTTTTTTTTCAGATTTATTTCTGATCGATGAGTTTTGACTGAAATTGCTATTCGATTGTTATAATTTCGTGTTGAAAATTCTTGTCTATTAAAGTTCTCGAGAGAAAATCGTTAATGATGAAGCGTGTTTGGAAGCACAGGAATCTTAATGAAGTAACTAGAATGGCATCCCATCACAGAGCAGGGTAGTTAGTGCCAGGCTTAGCTAACTAATCTAGGTGACGGTTGGATTTGAACAAGACGTGCTCCGGAATTAGGATTTCATGAAATATCACCTGTAGACGTGCCATACTCAACGTACTTGCTGGATGTAATAGTATGGGATTTGTTTGGAAGTGCTTTTTTTCTTTTCCTTTTTTAGTTTGTTTCTTAAAAAAGGCTATACAGTTGCTTAAAAGATAATTTGAAAATTCCCATTTGCAAAAAAATTACAATCTTAGCAGTACTAAAAAAGTTTTTGTATATTAGTATTTGATATTTCTCAATAGCTCTCTGCGCATATTTAAAATCTAAAGAATAAGAAACTAGAGAAACTTCAGAACGATGTTAGCATTCTGAATCACATACAGAGTATAGCACAAGTGTTCGAATCTTTGAAATCTTAAGATGAGGCGACATACTTTTCTAAACTGCTGTCAAAATTGAACTGTATGTCGTGCTCCGCCTACTAAACGTGGGCAAAGATTACCTACCCAAATTATTTGAAGATCTACGTCTTGAAAATGGAAGCATATGTTAGAAAAACTAGATGCATACAATTTGGTACATACATACGTACTTGAAAAACAGTTCTTACGATCGTCACTTATTTTCCGGTTATGTCAGAATATGTAAAGTCTGATTATCTTTAATGTGAAATGAATATATGCAGCAGTTCATTATTTGCATGCGATTACAATAAGAAATATTAATTTGCCTAAGAACAGGAAAGCCCAGGAACTTTTTCAGCGCAAAAAAGCCGAAAAGTAGTGCCAGTTTGCGCTCATAGTCTGAAACCTTTAATCTCTATTTCGTGACTCTTAAACTAAGTGCTGACTACTTTAATAAATGTAAAAAATGGCCGAGTCAATACAGTACTCTAGGACATTTTTTGAAAATGAATAGTAGGATTTTCTCGAGAACAACATATCAATGCTGATTCCATTGAAGCTGAGAAAGTCACAAATGTGGCTAAAACTCCATACAGAAATATTAATGATTGTATTGTAGTGTCCTACGCTTCTCAACATTCTTTGAAAGTTAGAACTTTTAAGAATATTGACTTTTACGAATGTGACGTTCGCGAGCTAAACCTTCAAGGAAAAAGAATCAAGCTTTTGTTAATTCTTTTTAAACTACCTGTAATATTTATTTGAAAATATTTTAAACGTTCGCATGCTAAATTTTCATAGAAAAAAGCATCTTGCCTTAGTAGATTAATACTAAACGCATGGAATAACTATAGGCCCCTTGTTACTCATTGATGGTAATATAAAAAAAAATCTTTATTATTCTACTGTAGTTCCTCATCAGTTCGTCTTCAATTCTTCATGCTGAATCATTTACAAAACGTAAATAAACAACATTAATTACGAGGATAAATTGAAGTCCCCGGCCTAACCCAGATAGGATACAAATTTGTGCAATGTTTTTATGTCGTTCTATTGTTTCAAGGTTTATCAGTCTGGCTGTGAAATAACAAAAATTTTTGTCAAATAATAATTGTTTGACAGGCTGTCAATGTTGCTAAAGCTGTAAGAATGGAGCAAGTTGAAATTCGTGCAGTTATTAAATATTTTCAAATTAAGGGTTTATCCCCAAAAGAAATAAAAGCTGAGCTAGACGGCAGATTATGCGAATCTTCCCCTTTACGCACCACAGTTAAAACTTGGATTGCGGATTTTAAACGTGGTCGCAAGAGCACAGAAGATGCACCGCGTTCAGGAAGGCCAAAAACAGCCACCACGACAGAAATTATCGAAAAAGTTCACAAAGCTGTTCGGAATAACCGGCGATTGAAGTTGATGGAAATAGCAGATACGGTGGGCATTTTAACAGAGCGGACATACCGAAGTTTTGGAGATGAGAAAGTTATCCGCACGATGGGTGCCTCGATTGCTCACATTGGAGCAAAAGCTGACACGCAAAACAGTTTCGGAGGAGTGTTTAGACTTGTTTAAACGCAATCCAGTAATTTTTTGCGACAATTTATTACAGTGGATAAGACGTGAATTCACCACTATATCCCAAAAGCGAAGCAGCAATCGAAACAATGGACTGCCAAAGGAGAACCTGCTCCGAAAAAGGCCAAAACAGTTCCGTCGGCCGGAAAAGTTTTAACTTTAGGTACAACAATCAACGGGACATACTATGCTACCCTACTTGTCCGCTAAAAGAAGAAATTCAAGAAAAAACGACCCGGATTAGCAAAGAAAAAAATTCTGTTTCACCAGGATAATGCATCCTGCCACAAGTCAGTTATTACTATGGCAAAAATTAATGAATTGCGGTTTGAATTGGTACCTCATGCACCCTACTCGCTGGACTTAGCTCCCTCGGATTTTAGTTTATTTCCAAACTTGAAAAAGTTTCGTGCTGGAAAGAAGTATGAGTCTGATGAAGATGTGATTGCTGCCACAAACGCCTATTTGGATCAGTTGGATGAAAGGGCTTATAGGGATGGAATAAGAGCACTTGAACATAGGTGGACAAAGTGCATTGAACTTGACAGGGATTACGTTGAAAAATAAAATTACCGTTTACGCGATATTCTTTTGTTTTCTTGTCTAAGTCGGAGACGTTTCAATTTATCTTCGTATTTTATTGTTTTATTATTATTATTATTATAAAACATTACCTCTACAATATCATAACCACTCGATGGGAAGTAAGAAATTTAGTTACACTTAAAAGAATCTGTTCGCTATCCCTCTTTTTATTACTCTTATACCCTTCCCTTTCCCAACTTTTTCTTCTTCTTTTTATCTTTGTCTTCATTTTTTGTTTCCTACGCAGCGTATTTCCTTTCTGCGTCTTTCACTCTGTTTCTTGCTCCAAATTCTCACGTTATGACTTATCTCTTTCACTATTTCCTCCGCTCTTGTTTATTTTCCGAAACTTACCACTACAGAATCAAGTGAAATCCAACCTGCTTGCAAGCGAAACGAAATTGGAGATTCGTTACATTAAAGTCATATTCAACATGTGATGAAAATAATATCTGGTATTGGACATAAATTGATGCAAAACAGATAAATAAATATCTCTAACCAAAGCTGGCACTTCTTGTCTTTTCCTCGTTTAGTGTATCTTGATATTTTATTTCTAATCAATATCTTAGCCGTTCAAATCTGAAATTCGTTTTTTATTTTTTATAAACAATAAGGTCTGTCGGTATAGGTATGAAATTTTCTCAGAAATAATCGGGAAAACTTGAAAAAGTTCTTCTGTAATAATATTAAGTAATCTGGTTAGGTATCTTGCATACAGTCATCCACACAAGAATTGGCCCGATTACAGATAAATAGAGATAGACTTGAATGACCAAAAATGCTTTTATATAGCAATGGAAAGTCCTGGATTGGCGAAAGAATAATTAGTTGGCAAATATAAATACCCGATAAAAAAATTAAAGCTTTATTACCGCACTTTTATTAATTGAAATCAGGACATTATTTTTGTCGGTAACTGTACATAATATGTTGGAACAAAATCTCTCATATTTTATAACTTAAGGTTTACTGATAATACAATGGTGGATAAACTAAAGAGAAACTTTCTCAAGTGCATATAAATATGACGCAAATAGAACAACAAGGATACAAGGTCCAAAATGGTGGGTACATTAAAGAAAAATCGAAAAATGATAGCGCACCTAAGGCGCTGTCGAATTGAGTACAACAATTGCCTAAAAATGCTTTTATGAAGGAATTTTATTACAAAATTCTCCAAACAGTGAATTTTATTTTCTAGCATTTCTGAACATTCCGAAAGTTACAGTGACAAAGTTGAATCAACTACGTATATTTGAAAACTCTTGTGGTTGCTTTCCCGAGCGAATTATTTGCCGCCTAAGTGACAACGTCTTTTCCCTATTTCGGCAGTGTCTATTGACGAGTGTCTTTTTAGGTGTTTCGCGATTCCAATAACAAATAGATTAGAGATCCAACAGAAAAAACAACAAAACGGTTAATATGGCACATTAAAATATAAAAGACTAATAGAGCGTTTAACATGCTAGGTTTATATAATATACTAAATAATTTATAAAGAAATTGTTACAAATTGTTCGTTAATGTACGTAGAAATTGGAATTATTAATAAAATATTAAATTATCCAATTGTATAATTGTGAGTTAATCTTGATTTAACTTTAATTTTATTCATTTGAGTGTTTAATGTTTGTTATTGAGGATGACTAAAAAAGCAGTTGACGACGTAGTGACGTGATTCAGTTTAAAAAAGTTTCATTTTAGACTAACTTTTATGTCTTATGTAATAAAAGGAGGTGAAACGTTTCTTTGAACAAAAAAATTAATTATCTAACATCTTAATTTTGCGTTTTAGATTTCATAATATTAATCGTCAATGGATTACGTACTTATTATATGAAAAGATCTAAGAAAACTTTTGGGTAGTTTTTAATAGCATCTCGCGAAAAGTGTTTCACACGATCTGTTTTTCTTTCTTTCCACTTTGGTTATTATTTGACAAACTTTTTCTGTGCTTTGTAATCGAGTAACGTGAATGGATGGACGTTGGTGCGATACACAAGATGCTATCTGGGGTCGAAACCGAATTTCTAGGTTATTTATTGTTCATAAGAACAGCCAATATTGGTTAGTGGAAAGATATTGATAGGAAATATACGTGTTATTCTTGTTAACAGTTTCAGTAACACCCGTTTCAATATATATATGTATACTAGATTTATGACTTTCTAATAAAACAAAATTTAAAATTGTATTATTACGCAATCTTATAATTGCTTAATTAATTTTTATTACAGTATGCTCAAGAAAGTCAACACGAAAAGATTTTACGCGGTCTTGCCGTTGGTATTGCTTTCACCATGTATGGACGATTGGAAGAAGCTGACCCCTTAATTGCTCAGTTAACATCTGATAAGGACCCAATCCTTCGCCGTTCAGGAATGTACACATTGGCAATGGCTTATTGTGGCACAGGACATAATCAAGCAATCAGGAAACTTTTACATGTTGCTGTAAGTACAATTATAGTTAACTATCTTCTAACCTTTTAACAAAGGTTTTAGTGACCTACCATTACAAACATTCCATTTTCATAAATCATATACAAGGCGTTTGTGGAGATGGTCACTACCTTGACTTCTGAATTTTCATTAAAAAACAGGCTTATCAAGTCTTTGTGAGTATGCAAGCTAAATAAATTGAAAATTTAGAAAATTCATTTTTGCTTGGAAATGACGCATTTTACGACAAAAATTTGCAAACAACCTGTTCTTAAATTAAATGTAGATTCAAAAATGCACAAAATTATTCTTTCTTTCGTCCTCAATGAGAAGGTATCGACTACTATGACATAACACGGTCAAGCAAGAATTTCGTATTAACGTCCGACATTGTGATGTTCTGCACATATACAAATGTTCCCATTCAACATAATACGTTGGATTTTTTGATTTTGAAAGAATTTCGAAAGAAACCGTTCATTAATTTGCTGTCACGAAGATGTCTTTCGTGACACTGGAGCATTGGGTATAAAAACAGAAACGAATTCTGAAAACTGAAACGTCTCCCTAGAAAAAACGCAATTAACTTAATGGACTTGGAAATTATATTTGAAATTTAAATGGGAGGTAAAAAATCGCGCATTTAGGCATTATTGACAAAAAAGCCGAATAGATAAAAAATATACATTTCAAGTTTTCTATATAGACATAAAAAATACAGGCCCATGAAAATAACCTTGAGGAACACAGCATATTCTCAATTGTTTATTAATAGGAAAGATAACACCTCAGGTTTTGATGCATATTTTTCTAATAAACATTTTAAAATTATACGTAATTTTGCATAACATCTGTAATATTACGAATAGTACACTCAACCATAACTACAGTACCACATGCAATTTTGCCACATTTAGCCCTTCGTCTTGGAATTGTAAATGGTACAATTACACATGTTTCAAAAAGTACATTAACTAAAACAAACGATAGTTTATTGTAATGTGATGATAATAAGAAATAAAAATTTGATTTTTACTTGGAGGATAACTACGAGGGTGGTCTGAAAAGTTTCCGACATCAACGTGAAGATGGCAGCACTCGTAAATAAAAGCTACTGAATTTCGTTGTTCATCTGTTGACAGTTACTCACCAAAGTTTCAGCCATTTTGGACGCGCAGTTTTTATGTAACAGTCGTTTGAGTGAGTTGATGTGAGTTTTTTTGTGAAAATGGACAAAATCGAGTATCGAGCTGTCATTAAATATTTGTTTTTGAAAGGCAATACGCCTTCGCAAATAAAAGATGAGTTGGATTCTGCGTATGGGGACTCTGCACCATCATTTACCACAGTGAAATTTTGGGCTGCTGAATTTAAACGTGGCCGTAAGAGGTTGGGAGACGATGAACGTTCGGGACGTCCAAAAACTGCAACTACCGACGAAAACATCGCCAAAGTTCACCAAATGGTGCTAGACGACCGCCGAATTAAAGTGAGAGAGATAGTAGAGGTTATGAACATGTCAAAAGAACGTGTTTGCCACATATTAAATCAACATTTAGGCACGAGAAAGCTGTCCGCGCGTTGGGTGCAGCGTTTGCACACGTTAGACCAAAAACGTGTTCGAATGAATATTTCTAACGCTCTTTTGGCGCCGATTAATTACTGTAGATGAAACTTGGATACACCATTATACGCCCGAAACAAAAATACAGCCCAAACAGTGGACTGCAAAGGGGGAATCGGCTCCAAAAAAAGCAAAAACTGTTTTCTCGGCTGGGAAAGTGATGGCGACTGTTTTTTGGGATAGTCATGGAGTTATTTTAATCGATTATCTTCAAAAAGGAAAAACCATTATAGGAGCATACTATGCATCATTACTTGACAAGCTGAAGGCAGAACTTGCGAAAAAACGGCCACATTTGCAGAAAAAGAAAATCCTGTTTCACCAAGACAACGCACCGTCTCACTCCTCAGCGGTTGCCATGGCGAAAATCCACGAATTACGGTTTGAACTGCTTGACCATCCGCCTTACTCACCAGATCTAGCCCCAAGCGACTTCTTTTTGTTCCCTCATCTAAAAATTGCGCTCGGAGGACAAAGATTTTCGTCAAATGAAGAGGCAATCACCTTCGTGAACAATTATTTTGCAGAGAAAAATGCCGAGTACTATTTGGACGGGTTACAGAGATGGGAGCATCGCTGGGAGAAGTGTGTAGAGTTACAAGGAGACTATGTTGAAAAATAAAAAAAAATTTTCAGAAAAAATGTCTTGTATCTTTGTTAGGTCGGAAACTTTTCAGACCACCCTCGTAGACAGTGTGTCCACATTTCGATGCTCACTATTGTGATGGCGGAAATTGTAAGAGATATAAAGTCGGTTAAATTAGAAAAGATTGGCTATTTTGGAGCTCAGTTTACTTATGCATTTGTTTTTTCAAAAAAGTCCACGGCTTACTAGATATTTGCTAAAAACGAAATTATCTTATTTTTTTTAAATAAAAAGCATTTCCCACTTAGTGTGCCATTACTTTAAATATATGAAAATCATTGTTTTTTGTCAGATAAATTACATTTGTTGTGTAACAATTGCTAAAACAAAACAAAAGCCGCTTTTAAGATACTTTACTGGGCATTCACAGATAGCATCAAATAAGCAGCTAATGCCCCATAAAAGCGTATTTATTTTGTTTTAACAATTTTTGCACAACAATTGAATTTCTTTGATAAAACTCCACGACTTTGTGTATTCGATGTCATGGCACACTATGATGAAAAATGATTTTCACTTCATAACTCGGTAAAACAAAAGAATAGCTATGTCAAACCATGTATCACTGAAAAGCATTTAATGCGTGCAGTTCAGTAATATGGAAATCAAGTAGGCGTTCCATTAGAAAAAATTTGGATTTACGTTTTACCGCCGAAGTAAAACAAAAGACAATTGCGAAAATAATATTTTGTGTTTCGGAGTAAATTCTCTAAAACACCCTCTTTGCTGTTCTTTTCTATCTTTGCTCGTTTCTGAGATATTTCACTTGAAAAAATAAGAAAATTTCGTTTTTAGCAAATATCTAGTAAGCCGTGAACTTTTTTGAAAAAACAAAAGCATAAGTAAACTGATTTCCAAAATAGCCTAATCTTCCAATTTAACAGACTTCGTATCTCTTACAATTTTCGAGTTCCCAATAATGAGCATCGAAATGTGAACACACACTGTATAGCGCCTTAAAAAAAACATACTTAATTACATAGTGTGCCTTGAAAAATAAAAACAAAATGTTTGCTACGTTGTTGACATGTTGTTGACGTTACCTGTCAGTGAATTTTATTGCAAGATGCCCTGAAAAACGAACCTTACAGATATTGAAAAAGGCAAGATTTTGGCTCTACATGAGCAGAATTATGAAATCCGCGAAATTGCTCGGAGAATAACTTGGTCCCACAAAGCTTTTCTAAATTTTCTGAATAATCCAGCTAATCATAGGAAAAAACAAAAAAGGAGGACCAAAAGAAAGTTTAGTTTAGCAAGCAACAGCACGAAACTTGCCGCGGAGTGTGGTCTGAATGTTTCCCGGTGGACTATGAGAAGTCCTGCGAAAAAAGTTCCCACATCAAACACAAATCTGTCCAAAGACATTGCCGCGTCACAAGACTGCCCGCTTAAAATCTGCCGAGCGTAACATGCAGCAAGATTGGGAGAAGGTAGGTATACATTTCATAACTGTAAAATAATCGTAGTCTATTAGTTTTCAACAAACTCCGAAAGAAGTCGTTACTGAATTTGTAAAGTCTGTGTCCGCATTTTTTTTTCAAATTTTGAAATTTTGACTTCAGATTTGGATTCTACATCAAAAACTAAAATTGAATATTGTCAAAATGGTTGCCAAAGTTTGAAAAATGTAACAAAACGGAGTCCGTTATGGTTATGTTTTGCATTCCTAGATGTTTGTTTCTGAAATTGTTACGGTAATTTTTCCCGAAGAGAAGAAATTTAATTAGGACGGTCCAGACGGTTTCAAGTCATATTGGAGGGATTTGAGAAAAGAACCACGGTTTTCTTCTAAAAGAAATTTTGGTGGTGGAAATGTAATGGTGTGGGGTGCGTTTTCAAAGGCTTAAGGTTGGAATTTTCGTCAAGCAGAATGAGCAACGCAGAATACACCACATTATTGGAAAATCATTTGCTACCGTTTTTTGATGAAAATGGACGAGAGGAATGGTTGTTCCAACAAGACCACGCAAGAGTACACGTTAGCCGAGAACAAAACGGTGGTTTTTAGGTAATGCAATAAATTTGTTAGAATGGCCAGTTTGTTCGCCGGATTTAAATCCTATGGAAAATCTCTGGGGAATCATGGTTAGACAAATTTATGAAAATAACAGGCAGTTCCAGATAACAGAAGAATTGATAGACGTCATTGATGCAACTTGGAACAATCTTCAAGAATGGATGGATCAACTTATTGAAACTATGAACAACGGAATTTTTGAAATTATTTGGAAAAATGAAGGACACGCCCATTATTAAATGTCATTTTAAGTTTTTTTTAAATTTTTTATTGTGTAAGTTCTGGAAATAAAGAAGGTTTTGAATTTGTGCTATAGTTGTGCTTTTCATTTTCACTACTAACTGTCTAAATTTTCACAAAAAATTCTATTGTTTTCTAACCAATGCTCTTTTTGGGGCATATTCAACTTATTGTTAACAATTCCAATTGTATGTGATGCTATAGTTATGCCCTTGAGCGTATTAATGGTTGAGAAAACGGTGTTTCTAGATATTTTTACTGAATTAATTCTGTTGTTGATTTAACCGTAGTACTGTCTATTAAACATGCTTTGAACTCATTAATATGGTATGTATACGTATATAAATCCAACATTTCGAAAAGTTTGTAAAATAAAAAGTATTTGTTTTGCGTCACAAAAATCATACTTCTCTGACTAAATTTTAATTAAAATACCGAAAGTTTTTCTCTTCTGGGATTTAAACCCGACTGAAATAAATATAAAATTTTAATAAAACTCTGCCGTTTCTTTTATGCAATAGAAAAATGTTCGTTTCATAAGATCTTTTTTATTGTAAATTCCATCTTTCAATAATTTACGTAAGGATCCTTTCACTTGCAGGTTTCGGACGTAAATGATGACGTCAGAAGGGCTGCTGTTACAGCGCTGGGATTCCTTTTGTTCAGGTAGGTGACATTCTTTATTTTATTACATTAACAAAGTGTATTTTGACTAGGCTTTTGTTTTTGAAGTAAAGTTTGAACAGCTTGATTACCGAGAGGTTTCAGTTAGGTGTACATAAAACAAGAATCCGTCGAATCATATCAAATTATACTAGAATATACAGTTCGGTTATTATGCAACTTATTTCTCCTAATTTCTGCTAATTTCAGTAGTTAAAACCATGAAACGAAAGTTTCGTACTATTAGCTTTTGAGCTTTGTGGTGGTTTGTAATTTAATATGGAACTCGAGATGCAGCTGTAACTAATTGGCCCATACTATGCATTGCTCCTAATGTTTACTTCCTAATTTGATTGCTATGATGTTTCAAGCACATTTGCTGGTTTTACAACATAAAAAGTGGATTCTTATGTTCTTTTTTCGTTCATCGCTAATTGGACTAATTAAAAGCATTCAGTTACTTTACAATCAATAATTATTTTTCATATTTCTTGCTCTTATTGTTTTCATTAATATTTTTTCTACGTAAGGTTAGCGGAAAATTATTGCATTATTATAAATTCTCCAAATGGCAGTAAATAAACAAACTTAATTTTTAGGAGTGCAAAAGTAAACGAAATTGTTACGAGTTCTCATTAAAAAAAATAATTGAGATTGGCGTAGTATTGCTTTAAAATTACTATTTTTCTTTTTCTAATTTACTTGATATTGTTTTCAAACTTTTTGCACATTTACATCTTATATTATCTTCAGATTTGACTATCTTCTAAAAACATTCAATATTAAATAAATAATGAATTCCGAATCTTTCCTTGAATAAACAGGAAAGCCACCCAAAATCTGTTGGTTTTTCTTATTTACAAAAATAAACTGTAAAAGATACGTTGAATAAAAAACAAAATATGTATGTAAATTCTCAGAAGGTTGGACGAATGAAGTTAAACTAGAAAATCCGATTTATCCACCTCTTGTCCTCCTTTTTTATTGAATATTCAGTATATTACAGGGATCCAGTGCAAACAAAAACAAACCAAAAACTTTGCTTAAGAAAACTATAGTGTAAATAATTTAAGAAACAACCCCTTGCACGCTGTCAGGAATGGAAACAAGTAATTTGCATAAATTGAATTACCATTTTAATAAATTTTAAAGAAACTTTTTTTGTATTCACGAGGGAGAAACGAAGAAGGTGAGAATTTAATTTTGCAAGAGTTATTACTTTTAAAAGTGCTTCTTTTAAACCGCTTTTAACTATCCATAAACTAGATAATATCGAAAGAATTGCTGGCGGTATTAACGTTTGCCATTAACTCATTTTCTCTTCCCTTTTTTTGCATGTGCGACAGTGTTTCGGGACAGAATCGATTTTATCCGTTTTAAATTCTCATCAACAAAATTCCCCGAAAGTTTTTCACTTCGTTATTATAGTCTAATTTAGGGATGTTGTGGTGCACCGCGAATCTGCATTTTCGTTGTATTTCAGGGTACGCATAATAAAACCTTTCCGGTCCATCCATTTTCCCCGTAATCACAAATAGCATTGAAGTTTACGCAGCGGTTATTCAAACTAGTTTTATGTTTATATAACCAAACCGCATTTTAGATCAATAACGTCCAATTATAATATTAACGCGGCTTTTGTTTACGTATGCCTTTAGAAATAATGGTCTGGAATGCCCTTATATTAAAGCCCACGATCGTTTCTTCATTTATATAATAAACTCGACGAGTTTTTATCGCTTTCAGAACAAACGCCTCATAAGAACTTTGCGAAGGTGGAATTTTATGAACTGTAAAAGTAAATGTTCTCGATATTTTAGGAGAAATTATTAATTTTATGGCGTGATCGATTGAATTAAATAGAGGATTGTTTAGCTTTTATATCGCCATTATCAAGAATGCGAAAACTTACTGCAGATCACTAATTTATTTGGCATAATGAAAATGAAAAGCTTGTATAATTTCTAATTCAGAAATGAAACATTAAAGTATGTCACATATACCTACATAAAATAATATGACATAGTAGCGTTCTTGTGACGTCAGTCTGAAGATGCCTGAAAACGATATTATGCAAATTTGAACGTGAAACTGATAATTACGTGACTTGGCTTTTTAATTCTTCAGTTCCATTACGCAAATAAGGGTATTAGCGTTATTTATTATTATTATTTTATATTAAAGGCAATCTAAAGCGTGAGTACTTCTCTTTCATGGGTAAAACGTCTGATCTATTTTTACTTGCTTTTTTGCCTTGGAATTGTTAGTTTGGTGTCTTCACGAAATTAGACTTGACTTGTTTACGTCCCGTAAAGTAGAGTTTAATATTCGACTAGATCAGATTAGGTTAGTGTTACGTTGTATTGGATTAAATTTAAAAAAAAAAACAAAAAGCTGGGTGATTTATGTGCCTACTGGTACAAGGTACGCAGACTCTAATAATGAATTAATAATTAAAATTGTCTATTGATTAAAATAAACAGTTTAACATCGTTGTCTTTTGGTATATCTCAGATGTCATTTCTTATACATAGTTAAGGGGATAGTTCACACGGCTAAAAGTGAAGCTATAATCGAAATTACAGAAAAACTACACGAATGACGACAGAAATTTTAGAACTCGAGTAGTATTAATTCCTTCATTTATGTGGCGTAAACATTTTTTAAGTGAAATAATTGAAAAAAGTAAACGTTTAATAGCTATTTATGCAACAAGTGAGTAAAGGGTATCTTTTTTGATGAAAAGGAAAATTTGCCGCACGAGCCGAAGGCGAGTGCGCAATTCCACCGAGTAAAAAAAAAGTAACTTTACTCACGAATTGCATACAAAACTTTTTTCACGTTCATAATAAAAATCAAGAACTACTACCTACTTCGAAAAGCAGCTTTTTATCTGAAAACATTGATATTAAATGTACAATTAGTGTGTATTATAGCAACGACAACCTTCTATGTTTTGTGTTTAAATATTTTGCGTTAAAAAATGACACATTACGATACTTTTTCAACGAACTCCGTATTTTTTGTCAAATTTTGAAATTTTGACTTCAGATTTGAATTCTACATAAAAAAATAAAGAGAACATGGTCAAAATGACTGCCGAAAATTGGAAAAAGTAACAAAACAGGAGTTCGTTGTGGTTATGCTTTGCATTCCCAGATGTTTTTCACTCAAATGCGTGAAAAATGAACCGCTATGGCACTCTTTTTCACGCTTCTAGCGCTGTGAAACAGACGCATCTTTTATAAACAAAAATTAATGAAAAATGTTGCACTTTTTCAACGAACGTGAAAAAACTAGATTTAGGTCTGTACATAATTATAATTATTAATGACCATATGGACCAAAAACCGACGTTTTCTCAATGCGAATATGTTTTTAAAAATTGTTAAATATATTTTTGTACCTTGCCGTAAAAACCATTCTTGTGAACTCACTAGGTTTTCTCTTTGCCAAATTTACACATTTTATCTACGAGGGTGGTCTGAAAAGTTTCCGACCTCCATGACTATCCCAAAAAACAGTCGCCATTACTTTCCCAGCCGAAAAAACAGTTTTTGCTTTTTTTGGAGCCGGTTCCCCCTTTGCAGTTCACTGTTTGGACTGTATTTTTGTTTCGGGCGTATAATGGTGTATCCAAGTTTCATCTACAGTAATTAATCGGCGCCAAAAGAGCGTTGGAAATATTCATTCGAACACGTTTTTGGTCTAACGTGAGCAAACGCGGCACCCAACGCGCGGACAGATTTCTCATGCCTAAATGTTGATTTAATATGTGACAAACACGTTCTTTTGACATGTTCATAACCTCTGCTCTTTACCTCTCACTTTAATTCGGCGGTCGTCTAGCACCATTTGGTGAACTTTGGCGATGTTTTCGTCGGTAGTTGCAGTTTTTGGACGTCCCGAACGTTCATCGTTTCTCAAGCTCTTACGGCCACGTTTAAATTCAGCAGCCCAAAATTTCACTGTGGTAAATGATAGTACAGAGTCCCCATACACAGAATCCAACTTATCTTTTATTTGCGAAGGCGTGTTGCCTTTCAAAAACAAATATTTAATGACAGCTCGATACTCGATTTTGTCCATTTTCACAAAAAAACTCACATCAACTCACTCAAACGACTGTTACATAAAAACTGCGCGTCCAAAATGGCTGAAACTTTGGTGAGTAACTGTCAACAGATGAACAACGAAATTCAGTAGCTTTTATTTACGAGTGCTGCCATCTTCACGTTGATGTCGGAAACTTTTCAGACCACCCTCGTAGTTTGTCCTACAACGTTTCTTTCTATCATTCATTAATTCATTTATATCATTCCTGGTTGGTTCACCTTCAAGATCTCCATTTCTAGATTCTTTTTCCTTTCTGTTACCTTCCATGCGAAGCAGCCGTCTGTATTATCATCATTAACCAAAGTTATTTAGCCACTGAAGACGTTAATCTCTTCTTCGGGCAGTGAAATGGTAATTTGATGGTAGAGTAAAGAAGTAGAAATGGGCACGTACGGTCGTGGCCTTGGTGATGGATGAAGTGGAATACGCACGAAATATTATTACTTGCCGGCTGCTGGTGTCGTATTGCGAGTGGAGGTGGCTTGGACCTTGAGGTCCAGACGGTATCTGGTGTGGTTTTCAGTGGTGGCTAAACCAGGCGTTGGATGAGCGTGGACGGTTCTTCACCTCATAATATCGCCTTTCTTCTGTGTCCCAAACGCAAAATGAATATCCATAGTTGATAGTGCGGGTAGTTGACTGGACCAAAAAGAAAAACAAATAAAGAAAGTTCTATACTATACTATACTATACAATACATCAAATGAAAGCTGATAGGAGATGCACGGCATTCCATTTGAAAAATTGAGAGTCACCGCGGAATTCTACGGATAAACCTGAGGTCTCAAACCCTGGATATCCACAGTAGGTTCTACAGGCAATTGTAGAACCGAATGTTCCGAAACTCTAGTTAGGATGGCGAACTTTATCCAGTTGTGATGAATGCTATTCAAGGTGTACCTCCGACCAAAGTTCTCAGCTCGCGATGGTTATCTACGCCAGCGGTTCCCAATTTTTTCGGCTATGGAATCGTAAGTGATCGACCTTCTTTTGGCGGAACCCCAATTCTTATAAATAAAGTTAATTAGCAATGGTGGATGTACAAACTATTTTTTTTATTTATTCCTTATTATTAAACTAATTGTTGGGTTAGGACTAGGTATCATGTTTGACTTGAAACGAAAGACTAATTGTTTTGGAAATATTTAATGTGAAGAATGAAGTTTTTTCATCGCTGTATTAATAACAGTCTTAAAATTAGATTTGATGTCGGACAGTTGAATTCGCAGATCTGGGGCAGCATCTAGTCTAGTTCTGAACTTGTTTAAGTCGAAGCAAAGGGAAGCAGAGTCATCATTCATCTTTCAGTCCAATCCAAAAGTCGTTCAGTGGTACTGATTCAAACATGCGTTTTAGAGAGGATGAACTCTTATTGTCTTAATTCTCATACTCCGACAAAGTTAGCATTGATGGTTTGGTCCGGTTTGCAAATCGATTCTGTACCCAGTCAATGCTCTGTAAATCTTCTGGGAAATATTCTTTCAAGGTTTTTTTGAGGTTCAATAAATGTTCACTTATGTTTTTTCCCACGTCTGTGGTTAATTGCAACTCATTTTCTCCGAGAAGTACATTTAAGTAAGACAGAAAAACATTCGTAATTTTTTTGTTCCACACCGTGATCCAGAATCTAAATTTGTTTTCCAGTGATGAAATTTTGTCTCTCACTGTGAACGTGGTGGTGATTTTTTCCTGCAAGGACCTGGTGACCGCATTCAGTTTATCTAATATATCGACCAAATAAGCCAATATCATAAACCATTGCTCGTCGTGCAATAGTTCAACATGATTCATGGATGTCCCGTCAGGACAACCTAAAGCTCGTCACGCAGTTCAAATAGCCTTGCTAAAACTTTTTCTCTGGAAAGCCATCTCACTTCAGTGTGTAGAAGGAGTGATTGATGCTGACTTCCTATATCTTCACACGCCTTTTTAGAAAGTCTCGACTGAAGTGGACGAGACTGGACATAATTGACAAACGACCTGATCAAGAACTTTCTTCAAGTTAGATGACATTTTCTTCGTGACAAGGGCACCGCGATGCAAAACGCAATGACTTCTGTTACATTCTGGTGCAACTTTTTTTGTTCTCGATACTGTGCCTTTTATTTTACCAATCAGCTGCATTTCTTCTCCAGTTGTATTGGTCTCCAAAGGCGCTCAGAGAAACAAATCTTCTTCGATGGATCCTCCGAAAGAATATCTCATAAAAACAAGCAGTATTGACAGTCCGGCCATATCTGTTGCTAATTTTAGGAAGGCGATGGGCGGTGTCAAATGAAAATTTATTAGAAATGCAGAACTTCTATTAAACAAAATAATAGTAACATGATTGAAATCTGAATAACTGCTTTAATGTCTACATATTCGTATAGGTAGTACAAGGAAGTTTCTTCTAGTTGGTTAAGTGGAAGAGTTTTAAGATCAAATAATAGAATATTATTATTAGTAATAAGAGGTCAAGAAATACACATATTCTCTTAGGAAAACAAGCCTAGTATGTCACCTTTTTATGAAGTGTCTTGTATGGTTTAATTTTAAAACTTGCACATAGTGGATAGTAACATTTTTGAAAAACAGATATCGACAATATTGATTAGTTGACTCACATTGACCTACTCTAGTGATATTTCCTTTTTTTTTTGTTTTCTATTCCTACATTTCCACATGTGCCTTTTTAGTTCGTTTGTTTTTGACAAAAAAAAAACTCTGCTATGAATTCGTTTCGTTTAAAAAGTCTGTGTACTTGGCACATTTGTCGGTCTAATTTGTAATCCTAGCATTTAGATTTATCAGTACTTTTATCATCATTTAACGGAAATAAATTGGGTTGTTATATGCTCTACTTTTGTTCACTTGAATTTATGTTCTTTTATTTTTTTTAATTTTTACATCCTAAGCTAATTTATAGGGTAGTTTCTGTTGGGTCTGGTCTTTTGCATTTTGCATTAATGCTGTGTTTCAATTGCATAGGGATACCGAGTTCTTTGAAAATGACACATAAATGCGCAAATGTGAGACAAGCTTTTGAATCTTTACCAATTTAATTGAAAGAAATATATTTAATATTTCTGATTTCTGTATTGCTAAATTAGCTTTTTGATTTAGAATTAGAAAGAATACAGCCAATGATCTAACCGTAGAGAGATTAATCAAATGTTTATTTGAAATCTTTAATTTATCTATTTAGAAAGATCTCATTCTGTGTAATGTTAATTTATGATTTTAAGAATGCGATTTTTAATTTTACTTGTTACTCATAAAGTCATAACAGGTTGTTGGTATTTCATTTCTAATATTCAATAATTATTTTTTGATTTTGATGCATTTTCTGTCTGCACTTTATGTCTAATGTAGAAAAAGTGCCTTTCAAGGGATTATTTTTAATTAGCGGTGGCTTTTTGAAAAGATAAAAGAGTTCGGTATAAAAGAGAGTTATCGTGATCTAAAGTTATATAAAAACCACCTGTAGCTGAGTATTCAGTTTCAATTAAAGTTCTGCCTTTCCGTGCCGTATTTTTTCTCACTCGTAGAATGTTTAATGTTATATTTCATTTTAAAATAGGAAGAAGAAATAAGGAATTTCCACATTAAAAATCATAACGGGGCACTTTTTGCATGAAGTACATTAATCACGTCCGTTTCGACATTTTTCAACGCCCCTTTCGTACTTCCCCTTCTTTACTTCCGCAACCTTAATTTAATCGCACATGTAATTTGCATACCTTTCACCTGAGAACCGCTACTCTTTAGAGTTTTAAAAAGAAATCTCGCAAGGAAAATTCGCGCGTGCGGTATGAATCTATTACGTATTACACCGAGGTTACTCTTAAAAAGGAAAGAATTTTTCAAATAATTTTTAGAACGAACATCATAATCGATTTGGAGGGAAAAATTTTTGCTAAATATTGTCGATCGTTTCCTTAATGGAACTAATTTTTTATGTGTAGGATGTTTGAAAAATTTTCGCTTTTAGGAAACTTCCGTCTTAGGTATCGATTTCGTCTTCGTAACGCATTCGTAGGCGTTTTTCTTCTCCAAATATTATTTTTAAAATTTTTTTATCAAATTTTCTAAACATAAAGTGAAAAAGGAGATAATTAAATTTTACCGCAATTATTCAAATTTCCTCTGCGTAATGGAATTCCGCGTAGAGGAAAGACCAAACGTATAACAATGTAGTTTCTAGCTAGTAAATTCTGCTCGTCATGTTTTTGTGCAGGAAAACCTGACAAATTTAATAAGAAGGCTAACGCAATTTTGAGCTTTTCGTCTTTTCTGTATCCCCAGTCGTAAATGACATGTAACAAATAAAGTCGCCACCAACTTCAAAATACGTTCAGCTGTTTGTATTTTCCGGCTGTCCCAAATAGACGTCGAAAAATGTGTTTCCTGGCTTTACAGCTTGAAACGACTTAAAAATGATCAGGAATTGCTTATTATTTTTATATTACTTATGAAAATTACTATCTATTTATGTTTGAAAATTGTTGATGTGCCATTAACAATGAAAAGAGTAACAAAAAGCTTTTAAGAATTGTTATAGGCATAAAGATAAAAAAGGGTGGCTTTTTTGTGTTTTTAACCGCAATAAGCAAAACGCGTTAAATACGCCTTCAGGGAAGTTGTGTATATATAAACACGCGCACGCATAAAAGAATAAATAGACAAACATAAACGTAAGCAAAAAATGTTAAAAGCTTGTGCAAAAATTTCAAATGGAATTCCTAAAAGAGTCTTTTTCATCCTAAAATTCTAGACAAACACGACGCCTTCTTGTCACTGAAAAGACCTTATAAAAAGGGATACCGAGCTTCGAAAGTTGAAATTTACATAAATGGAAATGGAAGGTATTTTTTCTTCTCCTATAAAAATATTCATTAGTCCGTTACAAAATGTATTTTAATTTTTCAACCGTGTAGTTCTTTGTTAGAAACTTTGACTTTGCTGTCAGCAACATAATTATTTATCATTCTTAAGTTAGATTTTTTTGGAAAATTTTTGCTTTCGTTGAGGAATCTTGCGAATCTAGAATGAAAATAAATAAGAAAAATTGAAATATTATTTCTTAAAAATGACAATAATAGTTAATGATAAAACCCAGACAGACAGTCTGGAAACACGAGAGACGTCAACTATAAATCACAAACATTATCTAGTCTTCTTCACGTGTAAAACTTTTGCGATTTATGACTATTTTTGTTATATTTCGATACTTTAGGAAACCTAGAAAATGGAAATTTTATCTAATAGGAAACTCAGAATTAACAAAAAAAAATTAAATTCAATGTGTATGTCATATTTACAAAACAAAGAACGTGACTCAAATATCTATTTGGAATTTTCCTGTAACAACTTTAGACCCAGAAAATGTTCTGCATGAAAAGAAGAAATTTTATTTCCCAAAGAAAATTAAATCAGCTTTGTTCTCTTTATTTTTGTGATGGTAAAAAGGTCAAAGCATGAAAAGCATTTCCGTTGAAATCCTTTTTGAAAACTTTGTTATATCTAGTTTGTTGCAACTGTATTACACAAATTACAATTTTTCTAAGTAAGCAAAGCGGTGAAAATTACATTTTTTACGTACAAATTTAATTTTTGCTTAAGTTTCATTCGAAAACCCACAAAAGAAAGGAAAACAAAAAAAGTTACTCGTTAAAAAGGAAGGGATTTAAGGAAAACGTTTTCTGTCAAGCAGGAGATTTTCTCTGATTGTGGTCGAAAAGTATCCAGATTGCCTACGTCAATGTCCATGGATAATCCGAATTGATTTAGGTATACTCCCATTATTATTGTAAATATAAAAAGCCTTAAGAATCTTCTTTGTGCATTACTTGCCTTTTACGTAATAAAATAGTTTCCGTTGTGCATTTTTATTAAATGGAAACTCAATTGATTATTTTAAACAGAAATCCAAGCTGGCTTAAGGGGATATTTGCATTTAATTTCGTTTCGTTTCACATAAATGCAAATACTTCTAACTGGCATTGCATCGTGACTTGAATTATTTCCTATTTTAAATACTATAATTATGAAGTTAATAATAACAGTAGCTGTAATTCATAAACTTTTATTAATATTGCTTGCAAGATGTTTCGATTGGTCCACCTTATCCGGTTGTTTACATCTACGAAGCAATTATTACATTTCTGTAGGCGTTTACTTGCTAATTGTTCTGCTTATTTTTCACTTGTAATGAATCTAAGGAGTAGTACGCGTAGACGTTAAAATCGAGTTCAATCCAGTTCTACTTCAAACTGTGAGTCAAAATTACATTTAAACACGTTTTATAATAAATCCCTTTAAATGTCGTAATAGTAATTATATCTCGAGTGAAATCAAATTAATCAAATGTTAAACGTTGCTAAAGTGAATTACCTATCAGTTGTACATAACAGAAAAATCAGAATTCGCGTGGGAATCGAACCCACGCATTCTCGGCTATCCAAATTTCGTATGTATAATTTGATTTACTTTTATAGTGCTTAACCTTTAGATGTCTGCAAATTCTACTCAAGGGTCATTGAGCAACTTAGAAATGGTCATGCTATTCAGAAACGACGATTACTATTCATAAATGATGATCAGAAGTGTTTGAAAGAGTTGAAAATTTTTAATTTACAGTTACCTTTAGATTTATTTCAATCAAAGCGAGTATTCTGGTATTAATGTATTTGGACTCGAAATATTTTGTTTCGATTTTATTCGAGATGAGGAGGAACGAGATGGCGAAAAGCAAGTCTAATATGAAGTCTTTCAAGGCAGAAATCAGTTGACAATCGAAACACAATCCCGGTTTGGTCTTATTTATAGATATCTGAATTTTGTTCGGATTTCCAACTGAAGAACCAAAACTGTCATAAGTAAAACTCTTCTCTAAATAGAGATCGTGGACAAATACTGATCTTATTTCCTACGACACAAACAGACTAGGACTATATAACGTTTACGATGTTTCTGGGTCGTAACAGGCCATGCTTTCATTTTGTTAGGTTGGAAGTGTTGCTTCCTTTTTTCTTGAAAATTGCCGTACCTGCGTCTGTATTTGGCGCCTTTGCGCGATAAAAAATTTTGCATAAACGTTTAGTACCGATTAGTTTTGCTTTGTTAAAAAAAGATCAGATTTTTTTTATATTTTGCATCTATTAATGCCAATTAAGAAAAATGCTAAAGATTATAAATAAAAACATAAAACTTTGATTTATAAATATAAATAAATAGAAATTTTCGTGAAATAATCTTTTAGCGTAAAATCGATTTACAGATTTACAAAAAAAAGGCAACATCGTGAGGTCAAACTGTCATAAATCATAACCTTAAAGTACATTAAGCGTTAATAAGATTTTACAAGCCGAGTTAATAGATAAACAACCCGGTTTACAATACTCAAACTGACATTCTGCCACAGTGATATACGACCCAGAAGCATCGTGAACTGTGTGTACAAAAATATTCATTTGAATCGAGTTCTTGAGCATTGATTGACTCAAGGACGATAAAAGCTATAAAATGCTTCTGTATCACTTCATCAGTCAGCTGAAGTTTTCTTAAAAGCTTGCAATGGGTGGTTCCTGCATGCCTATGGTTAAAACAAAATGACTTGAGTGATTATTTTATTTGGTAAATCAAGGATTGAAGACTATCTAGGGTTGATTCAAATAGAATGAAAAGATATCGCGAAAAACGAAAACGGGAAGATTTAAACAAGACAGCCCGAATATAAAATTGGGATTTTCAGAATTCTGTAGTCTTCGACCAGACAATGTTTTACTATTAAAAGATACGCCGTCAGAGCAATGTAAATGTAAAATTCACGAAAAGTTTGCAATGAAGCTCAAAGGACTTAAAATAACTTATTCACAAAAGTTTTGGGATGATATATTGTGTAATGTATCGTTGAATTCATGTTGTTGGAAAAACATTTGTGGTGTGTGCTGTAATTTAAAGAACATGAATGAACCAAACGTTATGTCGAAAGTTGCTATTTGGAAAGAATGGGTTAAAGCCGATGACAATTATACATGAAACAAGCACAGGGGAGTTGTTTGAGAAGATCAAAGAAGATTTCATCGAATTTCTTCATCATGTTTCTATTAAAAGGATTCAAAGTGATGCATTCTTAAATGACAAAAACAACCCATCTGTTAGAATCTTACAAATAGATTTTGCAATGTCGTAATCCTGCGAATACCAGAACGAAGTCCAGAGTGCGTTATGGGCAAGATCAAGTGTAACTTTATTTACCGCTGCAAGTACGTAATTTGTTCTGATTGTCACCACTAAGATAAAGACACAGTTTTTGTGTTTGTAAACCATATTTATGACTTAATCATGGCCAACTGTAGTGATTCTCATATAAATGGTGTCATATGGAGCGATGAACCATCTTCAGAATTTAAAAACAAATTTATGGTAAGCTTCTTCAGTATCTATCTAAGATACACAATAAATCATTCTGGTGGAAATACTTTGCTACCTCACATGGCAAAGGAGTCGTTGTTGGAATTGGCTGCAATTTGAAACGATTAGTCAAACAAAAGACGATGTCTTAAGGTGAAGGTGTGATTGTCCAATCTGCACAAGATTTTGCAAATTTGGCTGCCACTTTGGTTCCTAGTACAAAAGTCATTTACATTTCAGAAACTGAAATAAATTCAGAGATTGCAGTTAAAAAACCATGGACAGACACTGAAACGATAAGCGACATACCACGTTTTCATCTTTTGAAATGTAATTCGAATGAAATACGAGAAAAAAGATATTCTATGGAGACTGAAGAAACAGTTTTTCATCTAAAACGTAGTTCTTGTAGTTTTTGATTTTGTACTAGTCGAGCACGTGACATACTAGTCGGATACGTAACGCGTCATCATTTCCTTATTTTTCTAATTAATTGTATACGTAGCAGATTTCTGTTTTCTTTGGGTAATACTAAAAGAGTTGCTTTTTATAATAAAATTACTATTACTTCTTAAATCTTGTAATTTTGCTAAAAATTTAGAACTAAGGTTTTTACTCAGAAACATGGTAGTTTTTCTGTCGGACACGTAACGCGGTAATGAAACCCTTATAATTTTTGAACATTTGAGATATATATAATATTTATTTTATGAGAATATGTGCCATTTATCCTTTTATTTAGAGATATATTTTTAAGTGATTCAAAATAAGCACTACCTGACTTCAAATGTCAGATACGTGACAATGGAATGCCCCTGCATTGGAAGTGTGGATCAAAAGGAAACAACAGCGTTGCAAAAAGATTTGAAAGTTAGCAGCTGGAAGAGAAAAGGCAAGCTGTTGCTAGTTCAGAATCATCTGTTGCTTGTACGAATTTATACTGTAGAAAGTGACGCATCAAGTGCAAATAAGAACTAGGGTGTTGTTGCTTCAACCTCGAAGCAACCTCAGGTTTGTATCACTCCAAAGTATATGCGTCTTCGTTTTCCTAATGTGGCAAAAATAAGTGATCACCGTGGTTTGTCTGACGGAGCAGTTGCAGCTATAGCAACTGCTGTTTTTCAAGATGTTGGTCTTGTGTTGAAAGCAGATTTTGATAGCGTTACTGATAGAAGCAAGTTGAGAAGAGAAAGAGGAAAGCAAAGGTAATCTGCTTTAAGAGAACTTCAAGAGAAACTATTTGGACTATTGTGTGATGGAAGAAAGGACAAAACAATTGTAAATGAGAAGAAAGGACAAAACAATTGTAAATGAGAAGAAAGGGAGCAAGTACTATAAGAAAGTTGTAATGGAAGAACATATTTCTCTTGTGAGCGAGCCAGGTTCTACTTTTATTGAACGGCCATCAAGTGGCTCGTTTCAAAATACCCAAAGAGGTATTGTCGACTTCTTAAGAAATAAAGATATTTCCACAGAAAATCTGATTGCAATAGGATGTGATGGAATAGTGGTAAATACAGAAAGAAAAGGAGGAGTTATACCACTGTTCGAATTGTGCCTTGGAAGATCACTTCAGGGCTTGTATTTGTTGCACATTAATAAGTTACCACTAGGGCATTTGCTACAGAGCATGGATGGAGTGACAAGTGAACCTATTTTGCGGATCGGAATCCAGAGACAGCTTCATTGCAGCGTTGCTACAATCAAGAAAAATAATGCCTATTTTAACACAAAATCTGACTATAATGTACAACAGAATCTCTATAAAAAGTTAATTTTGATTTGTACTTTTATATATTAGCTATGAGAGGGTAGAAACTTTTGATAGTGAATTGATTTTTGATTTAACTATCGTGTCTCATTATGATGTATTGTTATTATACTTTCCTTAAAATATTGGATGAGTCTGGGGACCCTGAAGAAAACATTCAAATATCATATAATTTCTACAGTAAGTTATACTTATGTATACACAACTTTTCCGCACTATTAGAAATTCCAACCTAAAAATTTTTTTTTTCGGTCGATTTCACTCCACCCTAATGACCATGTCTAGTTGAGCACTTTTATTGCTTATCATTACTGTTGTTTATGTTGCTGGTCAAAGTGTATTTTGCTTTCTGCTTTTAGAAGGACCTAAAAATCCAATTTAGGTTCAAACTAGGATTGCTTGGTCAGAGTATCTACACCAGAACAATCGAACCAATTTGAACTTTGACTTTGTTTACGACACTATTTTTCAGATGTAAATCCATATGATAACGAACGTGGGAAATTTTTTTAATCGCAAGTTTTATTTATTCTTCTGAAATCTACATGTATTCTAGTATCACCGTTTTTTTTTATTTATTCGTTTTACGGGACCTGCCTACTCAGAACAATTAAATCTTTTTAGACTTATGTAAAAGCCAATTTTCACTTGTCATTTTGTTCATTTCCACGGGTCTTGTTGTTATAACTGTCATGGACCCGACTACCGTTTTTCGACACGTAATCAATAATTAATTTCAGGATTGTTATTTAGTTCAAGTCTAAGGCTCTTTTAATTAAATTAATGTAAGATACTCAAGTAGACTGAAGGACACTCGAAATACCTACAGATTTTGTTGCCGATTTTATTTCCTTTTCTCATCATTTCCATCTGTATAATATGCTAGTAAAATTTTATAGATTTGTTTTCTACTTCGGTGTCTTTTCTGAAGTAGATTCCATTTTATAAATTGAATAACCGGACTTGTTAAGATTTACTGTTATACAGCTCCCTCCATTCTAATAATTGTAAGTTGTATTTAGAACAGTTCCTCTATCGATTTCTGAAACTAACCGATATGTAATCTAACCACAATTGAGAGATCCTAATTAAGTTGCGGTAGACTACTTTAATATCGACGGTTATTATGTATATATACATACTAATTATAACCCGATGCGAACATGACGAGCAGGGAGGGAATCAAACAGACAACACTGAGACACACATACCTACATGCACGAGAGACCCCGGGTATTCTCTTTGCGTCAAATTAATTGGAAGTAAGTGCCATCCTTATTATACAACGTTATAACTTCGTTACCGTCATAATACAGTTTATAACTAGGCTTGAATGCCATTAGTTATTACGTGCACTACTAGGTAGGTATAAAGGAACGCGAAGACCAAAATAGCAACTTAATCTAATCTGTCGAGAACTGAACGTTTATTTTGCCTCCTCTCTACGGTAAAAGGTATCCAACCGGAATAATACAGGCAATTAAGTAAAGCCGCGCCAATTAATATATTATTGATGAGGTTGTAAATTTTATCCAATCTCTTTTTTTCCATTCCCATCATTATCCGGAAAGGTTCTTCGTAGATGTTCTTGCATTTTTCTAAGTAGTCGCAATTCATTCTAAATTATATTGCTCTACTGAAATTTTCCTCCATAATTCCTCAGCATTGAGATGTATCCTTAAATCCAATTATAATCAAAAATTTACTCCATATAAAGCTGACTGAAAAGGATATTTCTTTTAGCAAACCTTAGCAGCTTTTGATGTTAACTTTTTAAAATTGTGCAACCTAATCAAGGCATAAATCTCTTTTCCTACACTTCATACCGAATTTAATTTCTAAAACGTACCTGGTTATTTTCGTACTCCTTTAAATGCGAAGATTCTCTTTAATTATGCGAATTGAAGTTCCCGATTATGAATGTGCGTGGGATAATTTAATAAATCTACGCCTACCATTTCAGACGTTGTTTTATTATATCTTTCTCCTTGGACGATTCTGCAATTCTTATTTTTACTTTTTCTGCTTAATTTGTTATTACTATTTTATTTTTTCACCGCGAATAAATTTAACAAGTCAATAAGAACTTCAAAGATATTTATAGCTCTTTCATATAATTATATTCTCCCACGCAATAGTCATTTACGCTTTATAACTTACACAGAGACATTTTATGGCGTAATACATGTCATCCACAATCTCAACCACTAAAAATCAGAACCTTAGCAAACAAGAAACTAGAAAATATAACAGACCGCGCCTTCTATACATAAGAGAGATTCATCTGACCCTTCAGAAATGCCCATAAGCAAAGCAACAAGGACTCATCAAATCCTTGCGACGGCGTGTTTGGACGTAACGATGTGATAAGTTTTGCCAACCAAAAGCGCCAGAAATGGAGATCGTAATTTCGTTCGAGAAACCACACCAACAACCCCAGCTTATAGACTTAGGTGTAACACCTAGGGCTATTACATATTACCCTTCTGTTGACTTGACCTACAACAATGATCTTTTGGAGGGTTTCCAACATGCTTTAAAACGTTCTCAGGACATTGAAGGATATGTTCGTGAAATATTGAGAATTCAAATTACAAGTTTTTAAACATTTTGTTGTTAAGCGAAATTTGATTGTAGTTTATTTGCTAACCCTCATGCTGGTGTTATGTACTCCTGTGTCCACATGATAAATGTGATTGTGCACTTACAGTATTACAGAGTAGAAATTGGCCGTTTTGAGTAATTAAGGTTGAAATTAATGATGAAATGTAGGAAAGTCGACTTTATTGCGACCCATTATAAATTATACATTCTATACCTTCACCTCAAAACATCATGAGGGTCTTTCACTAGATAAAGGTTAAATTTAACCCCTTCAAATGCGAAGCTAACGTTTTGTGCGACGTTGGTTATGACAGTTTAATATTATAAATTTTCATTCGAATACAAAAGGTTTCCAGTTAATTTAATATGCTATCAAGCCTAAGTTTATTTATTTTTCAATGGTTTGTTAGTATAAAATTAGGTTTAATTTTAGTTAGTCTGGGTAATTTAAATGTTTAAAAAGGGGAAAAATTATTTAGAGATTATACGAGATATTTTATCTAAATTAGTTTAGTAAAATTTGAAAATTAAAAAAAGAAATAATTTTATTCACTTTTTTAGTATTTTTTTTAATTACCTTTAGATTATAGAATTAGAATTAGATTTTATTTAAATTAGTTCGTTATCTTGGATTAGTTGATACAACAGCAGATTTCATTAGATAAGATTAATATGCTTCATTGACGGTTCGAGACAGATAAGATAATTTTAATTAAAATAGTTCAGATTAGAACAACTTAGATTAGATTGTTAGCTCAGGTTGTGTCTGATTGAATTTCACGAGAATTAAGTTACTTTTGAATGAAGAAAGTTAGGTTATAATTAGATTAGACCTAATTTTGTATCTACGGTCGCAATTGAATTACATTAAGTTGGACAATTTGATCTAATTCTTTACGCTATCCTTTGAGGTTAAAATTATTTTCTCGCTTTTCTTTTCTTATTTCATAATGTTATATTTTGACATGTTGTGGTTGGAATATAAACTTTTTGTATGTTGGAGCATTTCCATAATGTTCAGAGTCTTTGGGCTATATCTAATCTTATTGGGATCTTTCTCTTCACTTAACCTCGACAATCATCTCTTTGACTAAATGTGTCTTATTTTCCAAATATCGACGTTTTGACTAATGGAAGGCACAAATCGTGTTTCACCCAAATCACAGGCGTTCTACGATAGCCTCTATCAGATCAGATTTCTAATAATTGTTTGATTGCAACTTTGCCCAATTTAATTCTTAGTCCGATTTCCACGCAAAGTGACAAAGAAACTGTACTTATCACTACGGTAGATACTGTAGTGATGCATTTGAGTAAAAATACGATTTTTAGTTACCAGCTTTCGAAAAAAAAAAAGAATAAAGCATGTTCGCGAAAGAAAGTGCACATTTTGATTTTAATTTTTTTTCCATAAACAAAAACTTAATTCAAATTACGGAGACTATGAAAACATTTGTCACCATCTGTCATTTTTAAAATAATTTTGTATTTTTGGGTTCGTTGTATTTTTATTCAAAATGCCACCAAAAAAGTTCTGCTAATCCTGAGGTCGATAAAAAAATTGTAACCTTACTTAAGAAATGCTGCTCAATGTCCACAAGAAAAATTTCAAAAAGAGTACATGTAAGTATCAAACTGTGCAAAAAATCAAACAAAGGCACAACATAAAAACATCCAAGAAACAGAAAAAGCCAAAAAGAATAGAAATACAATTAAAACGATCTAGAACAAGAGCTAGAAAATTGTACGAGTACCTTGTTGAAAATCCTGAACGATGTGTTGATGGATGATGACACATACATAACAATGGATATACGTATATCGCCTGGTCCAGTTTTATACTGTTACTAAAGGAGAAGATGTCAAGGAATCAAATAAAACAATTTGTGTTGACAAATTTGATGAAAAAGTTCTTGTGTGGCAAGCAATTTGCTCCCGCGGGAAAAGATCTACAGCATTTTTTACAAAAAGGTACCATAAATGCTGCAACATATCGCAGTGAATGTCTTCAAATAAGATTATTTCGGTTGTACAAGCAATATGAAACTCCACCGTTATCAAGTAGGAGTTTCATCTAAAGGAGGATTGCTTACACATTATCTTGTCGAAAAGACTTTGACATTTGACAATGACCATTTCTTCTTACCCTTTTTCTTTACAGAGATATGTGGCTTCAAAAACTGGAATAATTGTCTTTAGGGAATACCTAACAGACTATGATTCTATTGATAAAACAAAAACTAATTAAATTTCAATCGACTTCGTGTTTTTTTACGAATTACGTGATTCCAATGTCGAGGAAAATATGTCATAATACTGCATTGTTTTCTATTGTTAATGCTTTCTAATGAGTTTTTTTATAAACTAGAAGTATATTTTTGCCACGCTTTCAGTTGTTTATAAATTCGTATTAAGTTTCCATTGTCATCTTCAACCACCACAGGTTTTTTCTGTATTCTTGATACCTAATTAGTTGATGTATAATTACCTTTCAAACTCCTACATAATATTTTCGGCGACGAGGATGGGATGGAAAACAAATAGAGTAAAAAAGACTAAAAACGTGAAAATAGAAATTTCACACATTCAAATAGCATTTGTCACTGTTGACAATAGTGATTTTAGGTTAATTATTAGGTTAGGTTAAATGGAGTTACATTTAAATCCACTACTAAGGTATGGAACGAAAGTAAATGGACAAACTAACAATTAAGTTTTCATAACAAACATTTTTATTCATTATAATTTTTTTATAACTTACTATTTTTACATTAAATATACAAAAAAAACGAAATTAATGTAGAGCATCGGGACCTTTTTCCTCAATATTCTTAATTTTTGTTTTACATTTCGCAACATCTTCTGGACCGTCAAAATGTTAACTTTTTTAGAATAGTATTTAATCCTATTTATGAGCTGATCCTTAATCTTAACTGTCCACCCGTTCTTGTATACTTCTTTAGCCAAAAGTGCCCAGAAATGTTCAATGGGACGAGCTGCTGGCATATAAGGTGTGTTTGCCTTTTTTGGTACGAAATCGATATTTTGCTTCTCCAACCACTCAAACGTTTATCGTGCGCAATGGTAGGCTGCAAGATCAGCCCAGAACAAGATCTGGTTTCTTGAATGTTGTTTTTTAATGTACGTATCCGTTTTTAGAGCAAATCCCTTTGATGTTTCAATGAAGAGGTTTGATATTACCTTCTGGGATGTGGCAGCCCACACTAAAACTTTCAGTTAGAACTTTGATATTCGGGTGTATTTAATGTCTTTTGGCGTGTTTTTAATATTATCCGTATAAAAATCACAGTTTTCGTTTAACGAAGAGCAAGAAAAAGTAAAGTGCCATTCGATTTTTACCAATGATTTGGGCATGAGACGGGTCGCCGCGAAATTCGTACCAAAATTGCTCAATTTCGACCAAAAACAGCATCGCATTACCATTGCTAAGGAGCTGTTGGACTCTGTCCGCGACGACCCAAATTTGCTCCAGAGTTTATGGTTATGACGTGGAAACAAAAGCTCAATCATCCCAATGGAAGCTGCCGCACGAGCCAAGACCGAAAAAAGCGCGCCAAGTTCGGTCTAATGTGAAGGTTTTGCTTAGTTTTCTTCGATTGCAGGGGCGTGGTGCATCATGAGTTCTTGCCATAGGGTAGAACGGTCAATGATGCCGCAGCCACCGTACCCCCCACCCCCCCCCCCCCCCCTGTGACTTTTTCTTGTTCCCGAAACTGAAGAGGCCCATGAAAGGACGACGCTACGCTACGATTGAGGAGATAAAGACGGCATCGAAGAAGGAGCTGAACAAGATCACAAAAAATGATTTTTTGAAGTGCTTCGATTGAAGGGGACAAAATAGATATTCATGAATAAATAAATAATTTTTGAAAAAACACAAAATTCGCGATACTTTTTGAACAGACCTCGTATACCGTAAATTGTCGACCGTCCAACATTTTCGTTTAAAAAATGCTACACCACTTGCTTCTTATCTACCCGTTCAAGCATTTCATAAACCCGTTTACGTAACGTTTCTTGTTCAGACGATTTCATAATAACGACAAATTCGTAACTAAGTGTTTTATTAACAATTAAGTTGTCAAAACAAATTCCTCGCAAGTTTAGCAAGATCCCATATGTTTCAACAGTACTATTCTAAAGTGAATTTTGTCTATTTACTTTCGTTCCATACCTTAATTTCTAAACAAAATTCACTTAAGCTACCAAGAATTCATCTTAAAATCAATAAAATTCCATCCGAATTGAATAGCCATGACATATGTACTTTCAACTGAAAATTAACCTGAGACATATTTTTAATGATTTAACCCTGTTAGGTTTGAGTTGAGAAGTTTTCAGAACATTTGTGTTTTTGAAACATTTCGATGCCCACATAAATGTTGAAGTAGTTTTAGATTGTTGTTTACTGTTCAAACTTTGAATTAACTCTCAAAATGTTGCCTCGATAATGCTCGAAGACTCCGTTTTGCAGTGTCGTAAATAATTGCATCTTGTAACCTGGCCTCAAAGCTTTATCTAAATTTTAGTCAATAATTGACCTAAAGACGTGACCGTTGTGTTAACAAGACCATTGGGGTGCTGCAAAAGGGCACAAAGGAAACGCGTGCTGCAACCTATTAAAGGAAACAACAACATTAACCGGACATGCCACGAAAGGAAACTCGCTTATAATAACTTGTAGAATTTAACAAAACGTTGCCGCCATATATTGCCGAAATGATGAGATAAAGGGTTAGAGGTTAAGGGGAGAACACACAAAACAATTTTATATGGCGTTCAAAAATGCACATAAACGTCGCCTAGAACAGCACGTATCCGGAAAATATCCGTCTAATAAAATGAGTCGGACGTGAGAGCCCGGTAGTATTACATCTTTGGGGGCCAACTGGCAATGACATGACCCCTAGCATCAATAATTTGAAGGTCCCCGCTGATGAAATTCGTAACTTACGGTTAACTCTCCGCACACCGGAACTTTAATTGAATAGCAATGTTACTCTAATGGACGGAGTACGCACTCACATAGGAACACACACGCGCGCTCGTACCTACGTAGATAGAGAAATTCGAAAGGACAAAAGGAAATTTCCTGTTAAGATCTGCGAAGGAAATTGTAAAACCCATCTGAAAATCTCGATTTAATTGTAAAGCGGTAAAACTTAAAATCATTCCACTGTTATCGACGAATGTGTATGCTTCACCGATCCGTTAAATATTAACACTGTTTTTAGTGCAGATCTCATTTTAGATACATCGTCGATGAGATGTCCGCTTTTATGGCAGTTCCATTTACAGAGCGATTATAGGGGGTGCTTGTATAGCATGACGTTTTCAATTAATCTAATTAGACATCTTAATTTATCAACCGTTGAAATTGTTCGCTTGTGTAGTAGAGTGTCTTCTACCCCTTCGCGCTTATTCTCTTTTGTTAAATGTACAGCGATGCATCCCGTATTTTATCTTAAAGAAAATTTTCTCGCTTCAATTAATTTTATTTATGACCTTTCGAACTTCTGTTCTGGTTTCAGAATTATTTCCAAATTTAAAACTTGCGACGCAGTAGATAAATTTAGGGCTTTTAGGGTATTATAATTGTCTACTTTTCTTTGATAAGTAAAATTTCTAATTTTTGTAAATTGCTATGTAAGCATTTCAAAATGTTAAAAAGAGGAAGAGGAGATACGAGGCTGATTGACCGGTCAAACATTGTAGAATTAATTTTTACGTTGCAAACTTTCCGCGGCTTTTCCAATATTTCCCAACTTTAATTAACGAGGAACCTCTCCCTTCAACGTTCTTTTTTTTTGTTTCAGGTAGCAGAATTAAGAATTTTAATTTACCAATAGCTGATCAAGTAACCGTTTTTAAACTGAATTGAAATTTAATCATTTTGATCATTATAATAAAATAATATTGTCAAAAGTAATTAAGAGAATCCACGTTATTCTTACGTAATGACTTTACGAAATCAAATCAGGCAAAACTGGCTTTCTGTATACAAAAAGAACCTTGAGGAGATTTCCTTCTGTGAATATTGGACGCGGCTTCTGGGCTTGACATCTTCGCGAATCTTGAGTTTAGTCGTTTGGTTTTTGAGAATAAGGTGAATCACTTAAGAGCTGATCTATTAATTTCGTAGATAACCGAAAAACTGTCTTCGTGCTGACGTTGCACAAATTGTTATCTATATAATTAGATTGCTCCAGGTTTGTATTTGGGATCACTATGGGATGACTCGAACAGTTTTCTCTTGTTTACATTGATTAGGTACGGGCTATGTAACTTGGTTATTGAATTCATCCTTAGCTCATTGATATGAATTCAATAGTTTCTTCAAACTTTAGGGCATTATTAGTCGTACTAGCGACATACATACATAAATATCACCTTGCTGACGCATTATTTCTCAGTCTGAGGAGGTTGTAAGAATTAGAAAGATAACTTACAATCTCAAAACTTATTTGGTCTGTTGATGTATAGGTCGAACTGCCTTTTTTATTCAGTTCTTTCCTTCTTGTTAGTATAATTTTGAAGGAATCCCAGTTATATATATTGTGTAAGAGGAAAATTATAATTCTTGTTCTTTCAAAATTTGAATACAGCTTAGTTTCGTTGCCTTGGACGATTTATCAGTTTTACTTTCAATATCAATAAATCCCGAATGAAAATTTTCTGACTACAGTCACTTTTCTCATATTTGGTACATACAATTAACGATTTGTCGAGCTGCCATAACTCGCTGAAATCCCATTTTGGGACGGCTCAAGTTTCCCAATTGAGCTGATTGGCAAAAATCCAGCTGTTTGGCGTAATATCTTGCTTTGATGGAAAAATGATAAAATCAATGAATGACAGTACTAGCTGCTGATGGAAGATTCTTCCCAATAACTTATCTGTCTACCCAAGCCAAGTTTACATCAAATTCGATATGAAAAGCTTTTTGCTTGCAACATTACCGAGTTGGCTAGAACTTGGGTCTAGATTGCTTTCCGGGCACTTTTAGGGAAAACTTATTCAGTCAAGAATAGAGAAGGTAAGAATTTTGTAGATGATTGTGGAATCGTTTTGTGACTTTGTTCAGGGTGGTGGACGCAGAATTGGTATAGATCAGTTGAATAATGGAATAGCGAAGCCACGGCAGGTTGAGATGCAGATAACGGCTGTCGTATCTTAAAATTGCGCTTCCAGGAGTGACGACTTCACGGTGCTGTTTTGGATGCAGTGGTTTGTTAACTGTTCTGGAGAAGAGAAAACATAGTTTGAGAATAGAAGTATTCGCGAGCTTGAATCAACTTTTTATGAAGATGATGTGAATGATTCAAGCGATTGAAAAGATGAATTCGCGTTGATGCTTGTTCCGAACTTTTGAAGTGAATGGTACTAAGTTGTTGGAGTTCGTTACTGAGGAAAACCATGGGAAACAATCGGTTTGGGGGGCCTCTAATTAAGTTGCGACGCGTCGCTCGATGATACGAAGATAATGGAGGTGATTGACATTGGTAGGAAATAAGTCATTACAGATCTTCACTGAATGCGTACTTATTGGAGCTGTACCTAAAGAGATTTGGGATGTGATACGTGAGCTGCAAGTGTTTTTTTGTTTTTCACTGTCGTTTAAAATAAACGAACTATCCAATATGTTGAGTCCGATCTACAAATTTGAAACAACCTTACATTTAACATTTTTTTAAAACAATATTAACCTTAAATTAACATTGTTGCACAAGCCAGTAACAATGATAATTAGTCGAGGAAATAAAGCAGAAAAAAGGCCAAAGTAAAAAAAAAGGTGGATTTTGATGCGGTTTGCGGCGGTCGATTCTGTGAGTTGTCTAGAAAAAATGCTCGCTTTTAGTTTTTTGACGTTTTTTTGTTATTGCATTTCTACGGAGGAAAAATGCATCTTTTTGGATGCACTTTCAGGAGCTATAATTCAGTTTGAAAAAAGAAACAAAAAATAGAAAAAATGAGCCAAAATGGGTCAGATTTTCTCACTCGGGAGTTTTTGGGGTTGCTGATAACGTATTTGAAATCCAAATCATCCAAAAGTGTCATGATCATTGGGAAATTTGGAAAATCTGGACTTGTTCAAACTAAATAGCAAGCTATTGAATAGCTATTCGAGTGATGTGTTCTTTTGGGCGGTGATCACGAATTTCAAGTTCAAATTATCAAAAAATGTCACTTGAATTTGGAAATTCGGAAAATTTGGACTCGTAAAAAACGAAACAGGAAGCTTTCGTATAACTATGCGAAAGACATGTCATTTTGTGTTTTCTTGGGTGCTCATCACGAATCTGAAGTCTAAATTATTGAAAATGTCACTTGAATGTGGAAATTTGTAAAATTTAGACAACTATGTTATTTTTCCAAGATGCAATGGTTTTGACGAGTTTTGCCCATGATAACTTTAAGTTTTGGAAGCTCGTACCCGAAATTCCTTCCATTATTTTCACGCCTTCTTCGAATGCGCTATGACAATTTGCAGTTGTGCTGCCAGTCTTACTATTGGCGATATTTATCAGGGTATCGACGGATTCTGGAAAAGGATCATACTGCAAGAAAAAAAGTTTGAGGGACTTATCGTCCTGCCTTATTCTGCTATTTGAAGAATCTCTATGTTGATAGTTTCGATCGAACGAACAATTTGTAAATTTTTCCAGTCTTTCAATTACATCTGTGGTAAAAATGAAGCCCTTGATCCATTGACATGCGACACTCTCAGTTACACCTCTAATGAACAATCTACTTTCGAATTTTAACAATCTCATCAAAGTCTGTTCATTGGTGTGATCCGTGAAAATTCCTGAGAAATATCGATCGGTTCCCCTAGATGTCCAAAATCCACCTCGGGTAAACTTTTGTTATTCATTATCATCCATCGTATCTTTCATTGCCTTCATGTCTTCCAGATAGATTTGCGCTGATTTGGCGTACGGAAAGTGTCCAGTTCCATGGAAAAATGGTAACATCCGCTCTATGGTCTTTAAATGGAGATCCCAATCACGACTTTTTTCCAGCATATATAAAATCTTTTATAATGAGAACCATTCTGAAGTACTGGATCCAAAGTTTGCAAGGTGGATTCTGATTTTCTATTTGCTTAAGTTCTTTTTCAAATCCATTATCAATATCTTGAAAAGTTTCATCAGATTGCAATTCTTCAATACTTTCCGGTGGACAATATTCGCAACTGTTTGCTGCATCAAAATTTTTTTCAAATTTTCCGTATTTCCCAATGATCATGACACTTTTGGATGATTTGGATTTCAAATTCGTTATCAGCGACCCCAACAACCCGCGAGTGAGAAAATTGGCCTATTTTGGCTCATTTTGTCGATTGTTTTTCAAACTGAATTATAGCTCCTGAAAGTGCATCCAACAAGATGCATTTTCCTCTGTAGAAATGCAATAACAAAAAGCGTCAAAAAACTAAAAGGGAACATTTTTTCTAGACAACTCACAGAATCTATTGCCGCAAACCGCATTAAAATCAATCTTGGCGATTTTTTTCGACCTTTTCTGCTTTATTTCCTCGACTAAATTGCAGGACTATATAAACTCTAAAAATAATGACAACCTAAATCATCACTTCAAACAATACTGATGATGACTTTGTGTCTTTTACGTAATTTGATATAACTAAGTTAACCAACTATAGATTTTAAAAGTGCCCACTATATATTTACCAAGATTGAATGGTGTCATAAAAGATTGGTTAAATTAAAGCTTCTCCCGTTTATCCACTGCAACATTTAGAAAGGGCTAAAAAAATACTTGAAATACGAAAGCTGCAAATCGTTAGATTAAGAATTCTGAGATTTGAAATAAGTGGGAATATTATTACATACTCGTATTGTTTTTTATTGTTAAAAATTGTTTTTAAATTTAATTTTCGTGAATTTTTGAAAAACTAATCTATTATGTAAGTATAAAGTTTGATCAGTCACGAGGAAGTAAAGATAAAATGGTCTCGTATGAATTCCAAGTTTTTGATTTCATATCTGAAATGAGTTTGTTGAATGTTGCTTGATTCGTCCTACGTATAGTTGTGTTTCAGTTTCATTCAACCATCAAATCTTCTGAAGAGTAAATACGAAAATGACGTTCATATCTCAAAATAACATGGTATCTCGTTAATTTTATCTGAAGTACTTTGAATACTCTTTTATTTATTTTTGCTTTTTGGTAGAATCAATACATTTTTTTCTAGATAACTGCACTTTCTGCAAAGATTACTCGCGGTTATATTTAATGTTTCTTCTTGTTTTTAATACGTAAGTTACATAATTAAAATCCCAGAAAAATTTATTGTTGTCTTCCTCTTGTTATTCCTTAATGTCTTCTAGAGCGTCATTCTATTTTCGTTGAAGAGCTTGCTGTGCTATTAGTGCGTCCCTATATTTTACTCTCTTCCGCTTTATGTCATTAACCTGTTCGTTGTTTTCTTTTATGGTAAAAAGCATGCCCTTAACGAGCTTCACCTGTAGTACCAGGCTGTTTTTTAAATGGCAGTTTTTCTCTTACTTTTATCTTGAAAACGCTCTCAAGGCGGGTCGTGTCAAATTTGTTAAAGTAATGAAGACGAATCGACCTTTCTACACGCAGAAACACATTCACACACACACCACATACCGCTTATGTATGCGCTCCTATGCGTTTTGCACTACACGCCAGTTCCCCCTTTTACAAGCTCTTACATAAATCGCATATTTTAACCCTAGGAATTTTCCGTGTGAAATGCTTTCTGAATACCGCACGAGATTGCATCTGTTTATCTTCTCTTGAGGAAACTAATCTTGAAGTTGAATGATGTATTTATACAAGATGAAATTCTCGATTTCTAGGTATTATTGATATCCTTAAAAAGGTATAAAAGAGTGAACCGTATAAAAATTTCAAACTAAAATGATTTAGTTTTCGACTTTTATTGTTATATCACGGGGAGAACATAAAAATATGGCTTATAGCTGAACGAGCTTATAGGTTAAAGGGTGCAGGTGAACATCCAGGGCCGCATGGGAGCATGCTCTTGTATCGATTTACCAGTGCATCTCGGTTATCTCTAGTGGTTCACCCAATCGGTTATTTTTTTTTGGAAAGTGCCATATACCCTACCTTAGAGAACTCTCCGTGGTTAAAAGAAATTACATTCGGTTTATTACAAGTTTTGTTTTTAGAACGAAAATATAGCTTTTAGCAAAATTGAAATTTGAAGTCTTCCCTTCTTTATTATTCTTTAATTTAAATGTCAAGACACAAAAGCCTTTATGAATTATTATTGTTGTGATAAATACCAAAAATTCTCAAAGATAACTTTTGCATTCAATTTCATCAAGTTATTACATTATCCAACAAGCAAAACAAAAGACTCTTAAAATTACACCCTTCATAAATACCAAACACGAAATACCGCAGGTTTTCTAATTTCCGGAAAATTAAATGAGCTGCTTAAAACATGGAAATCGATTCTGTTTAACTTTTGTTAGTATTTTGAAAACATTTTTTGTGTTCTAAATTTAAATCAGAAAACTTGAATGCACGAAGTTTACGTAAGTCTAGTGCTTGAAGTATGTAGTAAGTAGCAGGAAGCTTTGTTCGGCTAATAGTATTTGCGAAGTGAGCCGTGATAAAATGACAACAAAAACATTAGACATGGCAGAAAGTTTTAGGTCATAGCGAAATATGTTACCGCCAAGTTCAAAACTAACTAGCACACAGGGTTTTTGAATACATTACACACCTCGCTGTAAAGAAAAACAAATGTATGTAAATGTATTCCGCTTGAAAAGTAAATTATAAATGTTCGCTCGATTAATAATCAGAAAAACGACTACAATATGCTCTCGTATTATAATAGAATATAAACAGAAGTTTAACATGGTTTCAACGAGATTGTTGAACAAATAGGTATGAATTTGATATATTCAAGAGAAATAATTCATATCAACATCACGAACAGACGTTTTGCTGTAAGGATGTAGAAGAAGAGGAGGAAGATAAAGTTTAAGCAAAAGAAACGTGACAGAAACGCATGCCACCGATCAAGGCAACGTAAAACACTAACGATACAAAAACAGCCTTGTTTTCTTTTAAACGTACCGCTTCAACGAGTGAAAACAAATCAGATGGAAATCCGAACAACTTTCACGAAAGCTCTTATTTTAATAAACGAGAAAAAAATTTTTTTTAAAGATTTTTATTTAAAAGTTGTAAGTAAATAAAAGTCTTAGAATAATATCAAAGAGAACAAAAATGTGGAGAACGCAAGAATATAAATTGACCACTCTACTATCATAGCGTTGTGATCCCTGGAGCTTTCTTAAAGCTTTACCCTAAGAAAATAACGTAAACACCACTAGAGGACATCAAAGTAAATTCATAGCGACCTTCTAAGGATCATGTAAGGATCTTGTTTGATCATGAAGGATAACTTTGAAAGCATGGGGCTGTACGCATGTAAAACAAACCTGTGGTGTTGTAACAAATGCATTTTAAAAATGTTTCTGACATAGTATCTTGCCTTTTAGGTTATATTAACAATGGAGAGATTCGAAATTTCGTGTATTAATTATAGGAGCTAAAAATACGATGTTGATGATAAGTAAATTCGTTGCTGTATGTACTTTCAAGAGGAAAAATGTAGGAACTAGGGGGAATCGACTACTTGGCATAATAATTCGATTTGAATACATATAGCGAGCTTTCTGAAAGCTCGTATAACCTTTTTATTCAAAAGAAGAGGAAGAATTATTGTGAATCTGTGCATGGTAAAATTGTGTTTGAATTTATAAATAAAAAGAGAACAACAAAACGAGTTTTTTCTTCTGTTCTTTATAACAGCACTCAGTATTAATATTTTAGTGCAACTTAAGTGACAACTTTGTCCATAAAAAGAAATGTAACCAAACAAGAATAAGTGGATTTAAAACTGCTGTAACCCTAAATGTCGGAGAAAGAGATATTTTATTTTCCAAATCGCGCTTTCTACGCTATCTTTAAACGGCGAGCTTCGGTTTTTACAAATGTGGTGAATGGGAATATAAAAAGACATGATTAATTCGAATTGGTTGTCGTCGGAAAATTTATTTTTAAATTCTGGTTTGGTTTTAAAATTATCAAGAATCTATGGAACGAAAATAATTGTAGGCTAAATTAGATCGCGTATTCTGATTGTACTAAATCATGTCTTAGTGCAATTTTTAAAATTGGAATCATTTGAAATTATTTGTACAATACTCATTGGATAAGTTTAGATAAGACGAATTTTCTTTTGTGTCTACTAAGGATAAAAACCATAATCACGCTTGAAGCTAAAAGACAGTACACTGTAGCCAGTAAAGGAACAATTTGATACGGAACTATAAAAATCTGCTAACGAGACCAACTCCTTGACACGCCATTACTTGGTCACATCCAGATTATTTTAGACAGAAATTATTTTCAATAAGTCGCTTTGCTGAATTTTGCTTCCCAGGCTGAAGTATTATCTAAGCACCAAGAGACTTATCTCAAAGGGGAGCTTTTCAAACTAGAAAGTAACCAGAATTCAGTAAACTGTTCATCCCAAAATGGTGTCAGCTCAGGAGTGTTAGATCAGTATTTTTCAGTCTTTTTTTCCAATGCAGTTTTTTGTATTTATAGTACACAACTTGATGACCGGCATTTTACGAATATATAAATCTAAAGTTGTAAGTTGCTTCTGCAACCAGCGTTTGGCAGTTTTGACGGACAAACCAAACTAATATCAATCTTCAATTTACATCCTACCACTTTATCAAAAAGTTTTTAGCAGAACGCATTGGATATTTTCCTTACGACAATTAGTGTCTTGACGAGTTTAAGCACGTTGAAAACTGTCTTAAGAGTGTGTGCGGACTAATAGAATGAGATCACGAGATCATGATTTACAAATAGCATCAGAGCTTATACAGGGTGATTCTGAAATAAAGGGTATTCTTTTAATAGGTGATAAGTGAGGCTAAAAGAAGACAAAAGATGAAGAAACGAAGTGGCTCCGTGAAAGTTGAAAATTTTCACAATTTTCCGAAATATTAAATATTGAAGCCGCCTCTGGTTAGAAAAAGGAAAGTGTTCTTTGTATTCTCGCCTTCGGAGTAAAAAGTGAAAGTTAAGGAGATTTACGGTTGTTGTAAAACCATTGTAGTGCAAGAATGAAAATTTGCCAGACATGCCTATTTTCTTTGAACTAACGCAGGCGTAGTAGCACAATGAACAATAAATGCCATCATAAGCTACCCCCTGGACATTTTCAACTTTCCCATCTTAAATCTGAAGTTGAGGAGATCAAAGAAATTGTGATATGTTTAACAGGCAGGGTTGTTGAAATGTATTAAGACAGTAAAAAGATAATAGCATAATTTACGTCACGAGCAATTAGACTCCAGTCTCGCAAGCAACATTTTAATCCCTTATTATTATTTAGTCATTTGAATAGAAAACATTATGGAAGATACTACTAATTATCGCCTCCGTATTTAACTCAGTTCCATAAAATCAACCAATTTTTATTTATGTAGCATAATGCTTATTGAAGTTTTTGGTTCTTCTGAATTTTACAGAAAAAAGTCACTAACAGTAAAATTTTAATATTTTTCCGTTTACAGATCAAAAAGTAAACGTTATAAACGTGTCCATAGGTTATTTATGGCATTGTAGAAACCAGAAAAACTATTATAAGCGTTTAAAG
>VTPC01091012.1:122772-226812 GCA_011009095.1 Ignelater luminosus | reverse complement strand
GGTGTGTTTACCATGCTTTCGGCGAAATAGCGGTTCCTTTTAACATAAGCTATCGCCTTCTTTTATCTCGAGCAAGTAGTAAATAGTAAGTCTGTCAATTAAGCAAGTACAGCAACTTTATTTTATCCCCCATCATGTTTACTTCTTAATCCAAAAAAGCGAGAATTATTAAAAGGTTTCTCGTCAAAACGTTTTCTTGGAGATTAAATATTTGGTACCTGCTTCTTTCAAAGGCGCTGGCTTTACCCTAACAACTAGGTACTTCCAATTTCTTTTTCTAAAAACATATTTCAATAGTAAAATGAAGGTCGCTGACCGCTGCCTATTTAACGCGAAAATATAGCTTCTTTTGTTAATGTCAGAAATGCGAATCTCATTCAAAAGCGCCCGAAAAAGGGCCATAATTCATAATTCAATCTTCTTTCGTTTTCTTGTAAAGACTAAACAGAGTATCGCGACGTTTACGCATTCACTTTATCACCTTATTACTTGAGAGACGGGCAACTTACCAAAATATTACAACAAATGTTGAAAATGACCACCGTCGACCTAAAGACAAGCCTCTATGTGTCGGTGAAAACTGTTACGCACACGAGTAAATATTCCAGCTGTATTGCGAATTTCTGCGGCTGCTGCTAAAATGCGTTGTTGAAGGTCTTCCGCGTTTTCGACTTCAGATATACAACAGACTTCATGTGACCCCACAAGAAGCAGTCCAGAGGATTTATGTCAGGGCTACGAGCAGGCCAGCGTACGGGACCATCGCAACCAATCCACCGATGGGGAAACATTTTGTTCAAATAGCCCTGCACACGTACGCTAGTATGCGGAGGGGCTCCATCATGCATGTAATAAATATGCCTACGAGTTTCTGGAGGTGTATCATCCAACATATCTGGCAACCTGTTTTCTAGAAATTCCAGATACGTGTCTCCGTTTAACCGCTGTGGTAAAATAAATAGTCCAAACAATGTGTCTCCTAAAATGCCACCCCACACATTAATAGAAAACCGCCATTGAAATTTATTTTCCCTAATCAGGTGAGGATTAGCGTCATTCCAATAATGTACGTTATGAAAATTTAAGATACCTTCTCGCGTAAAACAACACTCATCCGTAAACAGTACTTTCTCTACAAATTCCTGTTGTTGCATTGTTTTTTGTTGAAACCACTCACAAAATGTTCGTCTCGGTGCAAAGTCATTTTCAGTTAAATGCTAAACCCGTTGTACGTGATAGGGATGTAATAAGTACGATTTTAATATCCGATGCGCCGTTGCTTGGGAAACGTTCACGTCGCGTGCGATACCGCGGGTACTTATTGTAGGATCTTCATTAATCATATCTAATACATCTTCTTCCGCTTGAAGAAAGTGTGGTGCTCGTTCTTGTCTACGGCCTTCATATATTACGACGGTGCTACCTGTATCACGAAGTCGTTGTATCGTTTTTAGTATTGTATTCCGCGAAGGCTGTCTTCGTTGTGGAAAACGATTGGCGTACAGTCGTTTTGTCGCTTCTACATTATAATGACATTCTCCATACATTAGAGTTATGTCTGCCAACTCTTGAGTGGAAAACATCTAGCTCAGTTTAAATCTTTTCTGAGTTTAGAAGAGTGAGAAATTAGCAATCGAGAATCTATAGATGAATAATTTTTTATTTGTGCGCTAGAAAAAAACCAAGAAATTTATTATAGTTGTGCAAATTTAACTGAATTCAACTCCATTGGTCAATGCGTATCCGAACCCGAGTAAGAGTAAAATAATACTTGGCTCTAAACCCAGAGTTTCTTTTGCTCTATTTAGTGCATCAGAAAAGTTCTTTGAACTGGCATTTCTAATTTTCACTATTCTTACCATAACAGAATTTCTTATGTTTCATATCTGAAGATTCGGTAGATTTTTCTTTTTTCTTAGAGATACCTGACTGTTGGCTGCTCCAAAAGGTCAGGAAAATAGGTGACGGAAGTCAAAATAAAAAAATATCGATTATCTCTAAAACTATTCTAAATGTCGAAATACCGATTATGTATCTGTAATTAAGAGAAAATTCTAAGTTGATTTCATATACAGTGTGTCCGCGGATTGACTTGACAAGAGGAAAAACTTTTTTATTATTGGTTTTAGGACAAAATGTCACTCTTGATAAAATTTTCTGCTTGTTTCAAAACCTCCAATAATGGTAATATAATTTTGATGTTACCAACAATAATGAAGAAAATTAAAAAAAACGCATTATTTTAGTATAAAAAAACGACTAAGTTTTCAATTTATTTAAAAATCAGATTGCCATGTTAGTTTTCTTTTGCAGGTGCTGTTCAAACATGGTAATTTGATTTTCTAGTAAATTTAGAACTTAGTCGTTTTTTTATTCTAAAATAATGCGTTTTTTAAGATTTTCTTTATTATTGTTGGTAACATCAAAATTATATTACCATTATTGGAGGTTTTGTAACAAGCAGAAAATTTTATCTAGAGTGACATTTTGTCCTAAAACCAATAATAAAAAATTTTTTTTCTCTTGTCTACTCAATCCGCGGACACACTGTATAAAATGTCCTGTAGAGTTTATTGGAACATGGCAACAGACCAACAGAATGTACGAATTCAGAAACGAAATTTTTTAAATTTCGTCGATCAGCTTATTTCAAAATACAAAAAGTAGATATCTGTTCATTTTTGTATCCCCTTAAATTGAGTATGGGCCTGTTGAAGAATATGCTTGGCAAAAACCGAATTACTACTTTATTCCAGCATCGAAGCTTCTCTTTTTCGACGATTTAAAGCTGATTAAATCTATTTATTCCCGGCTGTTTTGTAATTGGTTGAATTTTCGATATTACTCCTACCAACAATACGAGGGTAAAGCTAAAATTATTGAGAATAAGAAGCGTGGTCAAATTTTTTTAAGAATTTGTTTTAAATATGTTCAAAGTAATTCCCTTCGGCAGTAATACACTTAACCATTCTTTCATTCCACTTCTTGAAAGCTCCTAGCCACTCCTCTTTCGGAATGCTGGCAAAATAATCGCGTACGGCAGCATCAATCTCTTCTTCAGACAGGAATTCTCTACTTCGCAAATTTTTTCTTAGTTCAAAAAGTAACCAAAAGTCGCACACTGCCAAATCGGGTGAATATGGTGGGTGTTCTATTACTTTTATCTTCTTTTCAGCCAAAAACTGGAGAATTGCGTTTGCCATATGAGACGACGAGTTGTTGTGATGCAGCATGATTCCCTTCTCAGGTATTTTGCTGAATACTTCTGGTAAACATTTTTCAGCGTACCATTTAGCTGTAGCTGTAGCTGTTTTCTGTCCATCTAGCTTAATTGCACTGACCAAACCCGTACTCCTAAAGAAAACTGCGTACATAACTTTCTTCATGGCTGTTTGTTTTCTTGTCATGGTTGGCGTTTCCTCATCTTCGTGAATCCATACACGACTTTCTTGGCGGGTAAGCATATCAAAAAAGGGAACGTATGTTTCGTATCCTGTAACAATTTTGGAAAAAATTTGATGGCCCCCATTGTGTAAATTCAGGATCTCATGGCAAATTTTTACACGCTCTTCTTTTTGGCATTCTGAATGCTATAGTGTGGTACAAAACGACTTACACAACCTTTCTCAAATGCAGATGATCATGTATTATTGTTCTAACAGCTGAGGATCCTATCTTAAGTTGATGCTCTATTATAGCGTACGTAGCTTTGTTGTCATTTTCAATTATTTTTTTTAACTACAGCAATGTTTTCTTCAGTAACAGCTGTTGAGAGGACGTCCTGCCTCGTTTTGATGTTTAACAGAAGGTTTTTCGCCTTCAAATTCCTTAAACTAGCTGTAAATTGTAGCCAAAGAAGGAGCTTGTTCTTGGAATGCTAAATCTAAACTTTCCTTACACTCATAAACACTTAATCCTTTTTTAAAGTCATAGTAAATCATTATTCGAAAATGCCCTCTTGTTAACTCTATTTTTTCACTACCCACTTCAAACAAATAACAAACTAGGTTCCAAGAAATTAAACTTTAAAAGATACACTACTAGTGACAGCTCAAATATTAACAAATAAAAAATTGTCTCTAGGTTACTGTTTTCTTATTCTCAATAAATACAGCTTTGCCGTCGTAATACATAATTTTAGAAATGTCGAGTGTTTTTTAAAATTCAATTGCTTTTTTATCTTAAATTTAATGTGATATGTTAAAGATGTTAACACGTCTATCTGCTAAATTGTTCGCGTAGGCATTTTTTTTTGTTTAAAATGTTTTTTTCTACTTATTGAATAAGAGAAAATAAAAATCTTAATAACAGCAGGTTAATTTGAGTTAGGTTATGTATGTTAAGTTAAATTGGGATAGGTTAGGTCAGATTACGTTAGAGCAGGTTAAACGAGGGTACATTAGGTTAGAATTGAGTTAAGTGGAGTTTGTTCATGCACTTTAAAGTTGTGAAGTTTCCACATCAATCAATTTAGCTGTCATTTTACAAATCAATTTTTAAGTAGGTAAAAATGTGCCCAAGGAATTTATACTTCGTCATTTTCTGTGATGGTCGTCTTACAAGTTCTAGATTAAATGCATTATAATATTGACATGATTTTTTGCAGTTGACCGGTTAGTAAATATATACTATGTTATCATATCACCTATCAGTAATCACGCACCATTCTTTCCCGTGTTATGAAATGACATAAATTAGTTGCTTAAAGCACGAAGAAAAACCAAAATATTTTATCGGATTTCCCAGGCGTGAAACGAGCATAAAAATCAAGCACGATCGTCCGGTTTACTTCGATAGGCTCGTAAATGCAGTGCCGGCGTCAGTCGTTTTATTACTAAAAGAAAATACTTTATTTTCCTCCTACAACCCTAAGGACCACGGTTTATACTCCGAGGAAGTAAAAGTTACGGTTCCTTCGAGTTGCTGGTCCTACTAGAATATTTTATGTGTAATTATGTGATCGTTATCTTTAGTCTCACTAATCTTGTATGTGTGGTTTAAATTTTTTATAAGGCATTTTTTAATCATAAAATTCTTTTAAGGCAGAAAAAATACATGAAATATTCAAAGTTGTTTCTTAGAAGCAAATACAAAATGGGTAGTAAACAAACTTTTTTAGTATCCTCTGAAGAGTAGGAGATTTTATATGTAGAAATCGTGACTGATCTGTAGAAAAACCTTCGCTTACCATGACAGAATTTTATTATCTGGATTTCAAACGGATATTGTTGATGGTAACAATAAAAATTATATTGAGCATTTTTTCTAACAAAATTCGATTGTGATTTCCGATCGTTTTACACGAAAAGTTAACTGATGTTAAATCGAAAGAAGAAAATCATACTGGTAATATACAAACTGCTAATCTTAAGTGGTGTTAATTCTTGGCGGTTTTCATTATCAAAAATCATGTTTCAACAAAAAGTAACCATTCGACTGGAAATTGAAGTCGGCAAGGCTTACTGAACTTAATAGATTACGTGACGAACATACTGATAATCTTCAGACGTTAAACCCAATCTTTTATGTTTATTATCAGGTTGTAAGCGAATTCCGCAGATAGATTCAATAAACCTACAGCTATATGATGAAAAAAAAGTAAATTTGTCAAAGCCCTGAAGACGTCTGCGTTTTATAGTCCAAATCCCATAAGGGTAAGACGAGAACAGCAGCTGTTCACTTCAAGAATTTGCCTCCGGCGACAGCCACTCTACACTAGATGCTAAGAAAAACTTCAGACTTATACTGTTGCATGTTTAGACAGCGAGATAATACATATGCGACATGTCACACAGATCTTAACACGCATTACGTTAGTTTGTTAAATCTTGAGACGGAATGTTTTAAATGTATAGTTATTTCAGTTTTATTTGTTAAGTCGAGTTACGACGGTTCATAATTGAATGTTTGTTTTACTGTTGCTTAGTTTATTTTGTTGAAGCTAACAGTTGCAAATTACTAACGGTGTTTTGTTAAGTTTATTTATGTAAATAGTATACATACGTTTTAGTAATAGGGATCATATAGTGGTTTATTTAAATTTTTGCGGGCTCAATTTTCAAAGATGAATTGAAACCTTTAGCTCATTTTATTGTTAAACCAGTTGATTAACGTATGTAATCTTTAGCTGCTGGTGAAGTGTAATACTCACACCATCTAGTGGTATAATCAATAATTTGCTTTCAAAATGTGTTTCTTAAATATATTCATATTAACGATACACTTTGTAAATGTAGAAATTTGATGTAGTGACGTCAATCTGTCAATTACAAAAATATAAATGATCTTGCCAGCGCAGCGTTATAAATTATAAAAGTGTACAAAAAACAAATTTTAACACGGATGTATTTTGCAATTTATTGAACTACATAGAAGACGATCAGTAAAGTTCAAAAAACGAAAAAGGTTAAGTTAGCTTATTTAAATCACGATAGGGCGTATACATCGATAGGAAAAAAGATTCCTACATTGTTCTGTTAGGATTTAACAAACTCCGTTTTATCATAAGATTATTAACGTTTAGTCTTGAATGTTTTGATTGATACATTTGACCCTATCTTTATTTATGGTTTTCAGAAATTATTTTTATCAAAAGCAATAATAATATATTGCACAGTAACTTGATACACATATTTAAACAAATATAAATCCCATTCCAAAAGTTGTATTATGGACATGCTGGTCGAAGTCATAATACTACAAAATTTAACATGGGTTTTTTTTTTGGGACGCAATCTAGCCGATTTGCTATGGAATCTCTGTTTTCGTCATTTATTGATAGTGAATTCGCTTCCAATTAATGGGCCGTTTCAAGAAAATAGTTAGCAACTATGTCAAACCATACCAAATCAAGGTATACTTTCTCATTAAATCAAACCAGTTTACTGTTAGGAATCTGGAGGCTAACCTCAGATATGCATCCGAAGTGAAAGTGTCTGATTATGTTTTGGGGCAATATAAAGAAACCAAGTGAAAGTTGCCAAACAATCCCAACTGATAGCGTTGCTACATAGAAATTAAATGGTCATGCCAGCATGAAAAAGACTGCAAGACACCGTCATACATGGTACAAACGGAAAAGATATAGGAGAAAGCTTCTATAGGATAAATAAGAAATGCCGGATTCGCTCAAACTTGACACATGGCTGTTGTTAGATGCGAGCAGTTTGCACTGTTTTCAGGTTCTGTTTTAAACTATCTTTTTATAATCTCAGGAAGCAACAACAGTGAACTTTACTTGTAAATTATAGGGGTGAAAAGTTCTATTTAAACAAGAAAAAGTGAGATTGGATCTAACTTCTAGAATCCAATATGGCGTCGATTCATTTTACTGAATTTAAAAATTCGAGGTTTTTCATGAATGACCGACTGTCTTAGTAAATTTATTTAGAATCTGAGTCTTGTAAACTGACCTAGTTACTGTGCTGTTCAAGAAGAGTATCCCTTCTGGGTGTTCTGATCACCAAAGTTGAATTCTGGGCGTTAAGATGCTGGTAACTTTTTTCAATAGTATTGTCTAACATCATTTCCAAGCTAGATGCAATAAATTAAAATAAGAAAGAAAAAGTTGATCAACTAGAACTTAAAATTGTTAGACGTAATCCACAACAATATATACATTGACATAATTATATAGTTAGTCCGAAATTCGAGGCTCACCCTCGGGATCTCGAAACCAGTCAAATTAGAAAAAATTTGTCTACCTTGGAGATTGATTTACTGATATTTTATTGTTCCGATTTTATTTAAAGTAGGATATCTCAGCAAAAATAGAAAATAACACCAAAGAGGAACTTACTCCGGAATAGAGAAAATCGTCTTCGCGATCTTTTTTGTTTTAGTTCTACTGTAGTAAAGAAAATGGTATATTTTTATGCATATCTAGTGAGCCGTGGAATTTTCTGAAAAGTAAAAACATCTATAAATTGATCTGCAAAATAGGCGACTTTAACTATTAGTGAAAAGCAGACAATACAGGGCGATCCTGAAATAGTTCATTACATTTCATTAAGTTTTTCAGATATTTCTTGTTATTCCATGTAAAAATTTTATTTTTATCAAACGATTATCTAGAAATATGAAATCGAATTAAGAAAATACAAACAGGATCGAAAATCATCGAATCTATTTTTGAATTTTCTTTGTAGTTTAAGTCGACCCTGCATGTTTGAATTCTCGTGTAAGATCAACCCCATGATTCATGACATTTGCGTTTTGGCATTTATAAATTTCTGATTTTCCCTTAGAATTTGAGGTAAAATGACATCTCTTCTTGTATTATTACGTGGTATTAGAAAACATTTAGGTTTTTCAACAGGGAAACGTTATCTGTTAGGATGTGGTTAGCTTGTCAATGCGACACCTAATCTGCCTGAGTTCATATAACCACAAAACTCTTGAGAGGTACGAAAACCTTGGGAGAGTTTTGCTTGAGTTGCTTTGGAAAACTGTTAGGGAATTTGCATTCGTATAACCTTAAAAATCGGATATAGAATTAACCTACGACATTGAAAGTTGTCAAAATTTTGGAGCACCTGTTTCGGTTCGTTCCAAATTATCTTTTTGTCATTATTTCAAAATTTTCAACTTCATTTGTTTAAATAAATTTAAGACTTTGGCTAATCGGTAATAACTCAGATTAATACTTATTTAAGATTCTTTTGTTTTGTTTAACATTAAGCAAATTTAATATATGACGTGATCGATTTTTGGTTGTTACTTGAGCAGCGAAAAATGGAGTTCTAATTTGTACGCGTATAGTGTCAGTTTAAATGATTTGAAATGCAGCAATTGTTTGGTTGACTTTTCACCGGTGTGTTTTTCTAAATTGATTGCACAAAACAAGAAAGATTACGACTTGTACGGATTTTCTATTTTCTCCGTAATTGCTGTTTTGTTAGTGTAATTTGCTTTAAGAAGTGGATGGCGCCCAACTAAACAACTGGCATTTGTTGTTCTAGGTTATAAAATCCTAATTTAGTGAGTTGTCTGTACTTTCCGATCTAATATAAATCGGATAAGTTGGCGTAGTCATTTTAGCACTGCAAAGCAATTGTCTATATTTCAACTTTTTTTAGTGTGTTGCATGCAGTTGTAAATCAGTGTTTTTATTTCTGTAAAAGCACTTTTTATTGATTAATACATTATTTAATATTTTAATAGTTATTTATGCAACAAGTGAGTAAAGTGTATTTTTTTTTCACGAGAAGGAAAGTTTGTCGCGCGAGCCGAAGGCGAGTACGCAAATCCGCCGAGTGAAAAAAAGTAACTTTACTCACGAATTGCATACAAAACTTTTTTCACGTTCGAAATAAAAATCAAGAACTACCAACTTCAATAACAGCTTTTTATTTGAAGACATTGATATTAAATGTACAATTAACCGGATTAACAATTTGAAGTTTAGAATCTGAAACAGGAGTTACATCTACTGAAACTCCATTAGTGTTACAAAAATTGATATTTATAGACTTCTCAACCACTGAAAGAACATTATTGTTGATATTATTCGCACTGAAGCTTGCTGGATTGGAAGTATTTTGGGGAACTTTGTTATCCTGTGAAGATTTTATTCGCGCAGTCCATTTTATTTTGAATAGACTCATCAACATATCCTTCCGCAACAGCATTTGATTTCCAACCGCCGTGTTTTTTCAACTGAATTAGGTCTCCTCCAGAATCTACTAGTAAAGACGCGGGAGATCGTCTAAATGCATGTCCAGTATAATGGTCAGGATTTGGTAAACTGAGGTATTTAGCAACAATCGACGGAATTTTAGAAAAAGTATTTATACCCACAACTTGGGTTTTGCAATTACCGTTTCGAAATTGTAAGAAAAAGTGATTACTTTTTACGGTCTTTGGTCGCTGGGGTTTATATTTCCGGTAAATTTCGATTAAATTTCGATTTTTCTGAGTTGTTTCGGCAATTACGGTAAATCGTCGTTGAATATGTGTTTTTGAATCCGGAATAGTAATGATCAACACAGTTCCGGTGTCATTAATATCTTCCAAAGTCATTTTGTACAGTTCTTCACGACGAAGGGCACCCGCGATTCCAAATATCAAAGCGACCTACAAACGACAATACATCATTATACGCATAACAGAAAAATTTGCATTAGAAAATGTTTATCGGGAGCATCTTTGTGAAATTTGTACACTTCTTCCCGGGAAAATGATTTGACTTTCTGGGTTTATAACCAACCGACTTGTTTTTTAAATAAGCAATTAGTTTTGAGTATTTACTTATATCCACATTGTTATTTATTAATAGTGTAGACTTTAGTTTAGAGTAAGTCGACCAAAGTGTTGGCGACTTCCACTGTTTTGACTTTTCTTCAAAGTAGGCTAATAAAACTCTTCAGTAAAACTACAGACTTGTTTTTCAGCTCTCCATTTCATAAATAAGTCGTATTCTTTTAAATATTGGCCCTTGGATTTTTCCGGTAGTAGATTCGATGTGGCCGTACTTGCCGCCTTGACAATTTCTTCAGGGGCGCGCGAGAAACTTTCATTGTGCGAGCATACAAATTACCATAAAACACCGAGAAAGAAAAAACTAATACAAACACTCAAATAAGAACTAACTTGATGCGTTCTAATTTCTGACAAATGCCAGTGTGGATCATACCAACGCCAGCCTTCTATGTTTTGTGTTTAAATATTTTGCGTTAAAAAATGACACGTTACGATACTTTTTTTCACTCAAATGCGTGAAAAAAATGAACCGATATGGCACTTTTTTTCACGCTTCTATCGTGATAAAACAAACGCATCCTTTATAAACGAAAATTAATGAAAAATGTTGCACTTTTTTTAACGAACGTAAAAAAATATATTGCTGTTGCAAACATTCTAGCTCTTAAAACAGGACAGAACTTTGTTTTAAATATTTTATCTTCTAGCCGGAGGAATAAAATTTAATATTATTCCACTTCTCCTTTAATATTAATAACTTTGAAGAGGGTTTCTCTATTCTTTTTGGATTCAAACTAATGTGATGGAATGTTATATTATTATCAATATAATATAAATCATTTTCTCGAGTAACTAACTTGACAGGCGTCTTCATATTTCAGGGTATAAGCTCGGAAAATAATCTTATTATCGGATGATACTTAAACAAAAGGGAGCAAACAAAAATGCAGCCTTAAACCTGTAGTTTATATCTGCAAGACGTTTTTGTAATAAGATTTCCCGGAGTACAGTAGGGAATACATAGCAGGTGTCTGGTTATACTTTGTGCTCACCTTTTATAGTGCACTCTAAAATATTTAACCCTCTAGTGTCGTCTCCTTTACTTTATGTGTAGTATATAAATTTATTTCGTGGTAAGTAAAAAGAAAAAATTTGTCTTTACTAAAAAATGAGGAAAATTCTCCTTATAAATGACTCGAAATAAAATTCTTGAAGATAAAGGAATCTAGAGCTTTAATGTAACCGTGCATGACTTGCTTTGCATGTATGAGAAAGTTCTTGTAATACATGATAATAATTTTTGTTACTTTGTCACAAAACTTTTGAGTATTAAAAATAACTAACTGTATATTAATATCTAATGAATATCATAAATAATAATTAGAAAATCAAAATATCCATAAAAGAATAAATGAGGATTCAAGCAATTTCCGATTTTCCACCATTAAAACTTAGATGAGTTTCCGAAATAATTTCCATCTTGAAATTCTGTATCGAATAAAATTGTTACTTCACTGAACTTGAAAGTTTTATTATACGTGCGGCGCACGTATGAAAAATTATTTTTAAAAAGCTTCCGTATTACGTCCGTAAACGGAAGGGTAAAAATTTCCAACACACAAAAAAAAGATAATTAATGACGTGTCCTTATTCCATTGGGAATAATAAAATAATAAGGGAGGTAATAAATGATGAAATGTTTTTTATACGGTCAACTTTATTTTTTCCGTTCCTTTTTCTACAGAACTCGTTTAATAAGTGTGTGTGCGCGAGAGTGGCTTACCGATTGGACCGATTCGAGCTAGAACATCCCGGCAGATATAGATTACCTCTACGGGGCCATTTCTTTACCTGTTCCTACAGGTATAACCGCAAAGAGAATTGAAGCATTAAATATAAACTGCATTAGAGGGAAGTTAAGTCTACCATTGATATGCGGTTTTATTAGCCTTCAATGTAATTCGATATAAATTGAAAATTTATAACACACTTAAACAGAACATTTTCTTTTCAATGATGGAAATGACAGAATGCAATATAAATTTTCCTTTCTTTCATCACCTAATCAATTTTCTGTTAATTGAAAGTAAACAATTTTTAGGAATGAAGGAATGCTTGTCATAATAATACCTAGCACCTAACAGTGTGTCTACAATTTTAACATTAAACTTATTATATGTAACTTGATAAAGCTTACAGTTCTATCACAGGACACACCAAAATTCTTTATTTGTTCTTTCGTGTATTCTGACAGTACTAGCAAAATGCAAAAGTCTGCAGAAATTTTAGATTTTTTACCTATTTTATGACGTGTTCTTACATTCCAAAATTGTTGGAGAGATTTTGACAAAAAATGGCTATCAGATATCAAGAAAATACTTACTTACAATGGCAAGACCAAAGGACGCTTTTCTGCACTGTATTATGGAATGCACCATCATATACAAAACGTAGTTTTTTCTCATGCCCAAATAACATGTCAGGAGCCTGATTTTTTATCTCTTTTTTTTAAAGTGTGTTTGAAATTTACTGCCAAACTTTCTGCTACAAACTCAAGTCTTCATTACTTGAACAGAAGTTACAACATGCTGACTTGAAGAAGGGAGATAGTTACCGTGTGAGCCTTTTTAGATGCTTCTGATTCAATTACAGTGTTTTGGCTTCCCGTTTGTTACTCTCCCAATACTGCAAAACAGGGACGATTTAGATAAAAGAACAGAAAGGTCACTTTCTTAATTTTCTTCATCCTGTGAATGGACAGACGAATCATAATATTCTATACGTTAAAATTCTTTTTAGAAAATAGTAACATTCTTTTACCTTAATAACCAAAAGTGCCACTTCGCGACTAAATCACAATTCATTTTGTGATTAATTCTGATATAGTGTGATCATCATGAACCTCATTTTCATCGTCGTCTTGGTACCATCTGGTTCTGCTATTCAGGGTTTACAACACCAAGGCGCTCAACAGGTTGTAAAATCCTAAAAAGTCCTAAAGTGCAAGTACCGTATATTTCCATTTTAGGTTAGAACTAGATTCAAGTTTCCTCTTTAATAATGTAAGTTTTTTTCATAAAATTCACTCTTGAACACCTTTCAATCACTAATAAGAAACAAAATTTAAATTTCTCCTTCTTTTATGAGGGGGAAGGTTTGAAAATATGAAATTGGCTCAAGGATAAAGAACCTTTGTTTTTCCAAATGCATAAAACTATTATTTAGAAAAATTGCTTAGAATTAAAGGAGTGACAAATACGAACTCATGGCTCTTACTCTGAAAAGAATCTTTCATTGGGTTTCTTCTATCTTTTTTCTAGCAACCTGAGTATTGGTTACAGAAAATGAGAAATTCAAGTTCGACGCCATCTTCTTATTGTATCTGATAGTAAGTGAACTTTGAAGCATCTCATTCGGCATAGTACATAGAATTAGGATGAACATATTTAACCAAAGAGAGTCAACAATAATAATAACATTATTGTCTCATAATTTACTTGGTTTAAACCAAGGCAAGTGGAACACTTTTTTTAGGTAAACCACATGTGAACCAATATGAAGTACATCGACATGTCTCGTTTTTGTTCCATCACGTCAGTACATATATAACGAATATGTCTATCTTTGTTCAAATCCAAAACGCAGCGATAATTTTTTACGCTATCAATTGAATAGGGGCGATACCAAGAGATTCGTTCGCACTAAACGAAACTGAGTGGTACCTATTTACATTGCTAGGGGCATTGAACGCACCTATAGTCTTTTCGGTGTTCCAAGATGCATTCCCGGGGAAAAAGACGATATCTTGGAGCGCACGATAAAAAGACAGCGGACACGGATTTTAATTCCAAAAAGAGGACTTATCTGGGGAAAAGAGGACGTCTGGTCATCCTACATAGGGTAGCAGAGAAAAAAACCAGTGAAAGAATTTTTTTCCAAATAACACTTTTGGCAAATAATTAGAGCCATTTTCATATTTTCGATCCTCCCCTACAACACAAAAGGAGATATGTATTTAAATTTTGGCAAGTGTGTTTTGAGTTTGTAAAGAAGCAGGAGCTTTTATCAGGAATAAAATTTTCTGGAGAATTTTAATAAAAAGGTTTTCCATTTGTGTCCAAATTTTGCGGATCAACGCTGATCAGTGCTTTTGTACACGGATGAAAATTTTGCACAGGTAATTTGTGTCAGTAAAAGCCATAAAGGTAATAAAACGTAATATCATAATTAAATTAATCACACAAAGTCATAAAATCTTAACTAAATTATCTTCCAAAATGGTTGAGCATCGTGCAAGACATAACCTGATGTCCTATGCATATGTCCAAATTGAATCTACATTATAATTCAGTATTGGTACTTTTTAGACAGATGAAGTTTTGTTTGTTGCGGTTTGTAGCAATATACTTTATTGATATTTGTATGAAGCATTCATAAATGTTTCTGAGTCCAGCGGGCTGTGAAGTTATGCTTGTGGCTGCATTTGCTGTCTTTTGAAAAACAGGATATGTATTAGAATGTTTGTCACGTTACAAGCAGTGCATCATCTTATGTTTTTTAAGAATTATTAAGTTAAAATTAGTTGTTAATAAACCTACAACTTTAGTCTTGAAAAAGACTTTTCGTACAATAAGGGCAATGTGGGACAGTACAACAAATCTCAGCACAAAATTAACTAAATTGCTAAATACAGGACGATGACATTTGCAATTGACAAATGACAGAAAACAAATACGTATTAGTTGAAATAAATCAACAAGGCGGCACATCAAAATTAGATTCCACAGCCAAATGAACCCAGAAACATTTAGGAACACTTTGTATATATGATATAATGGGAGCAACTTAATTTTGTAAAACTATTTGTTTATAATAACACGTGAAATTATCTAGTTCAAGTAATATTTTAGTATTTTTATCGTTTATAATATTTTTTTTACTTGTTACCGAAAATAACGTTACCATAAACATCGTACGTGCGTTATTGGTAACGTGCTAATAATTTATGTAAAAAGTTCGGAAGTTTCACTTACACGATTAGAAAGAGAAAACTGAATTAGTCACACGAGTTCGTCAAATTTTCTTTCTGAAGTTGTATAAAGTAGATGTTTTTGCGTTCGAAATAAATTCTTTAAAAACTACCTAATCGTCCCGAACGTTAGAGCTAGGCGCCTTCCACCAGGTCGACTTTATGGTTATTTTACGCCCCTCTGAATATTTTAAAGCTAATATTGACTTGAAATACGCTTTAACTTAAAATAGCAATCCTTCCACACGAAAGGCAATGCATTTTAAAGCGCCTTCTAGTTGCTAGCTGCATCGTTTGTTTATTTGAAAAACATTGGTGAAAATGTAAATTTATGAATACGTAAATAATTTTTATTAAAGAATTTCCTTCCGTTTTATTTATACTTATCTTCGTGCTCTGTTGGATAAACAAACCAAAGGGGTTACAGAAAAGGAAACGAAATTGAAAGACAGTTCGGGAAAATTTCTTTTTATTTTCCAATTTTCCAGTTCTTTTTTCCACAACAACCAAAAGAACAAGAGTTACAAATTACCGTTCTTCTTACGTTATTTTTAAGAATGGAAAATTTTCAATATTTATAGCCCCCTTGATATATTGTCATTCTTATTTTTTCTTCTACATGATTACATTTGATTCCATATGAATGAGTAATAAGTTCGTGCTCGTAATATTTTCTCTGCGAAAGCTGATGGATTTTTTCTCATTATGTTTCGTATTGCTTGATCGAAAAGTTTTCCTGTTTTGCGTAGGAACAAATATCGGAATTGTAAATAGTAAATACTGTAATAACCCGACTAAAACTTTTGTTTTACATGTTGAAAATAAGAATAACTCCCAAGAAAAAGCTTTTACGGAACTTTTTATTTTATTCGTAAAAATTAAGAGCAAAGTTTTAAAACACGATGGATGTGAAGGAAGTGTTCAAGTGATTTTGGCAGAATGCAGTCTGAATTTTGATTAGGTCTTAGCGAGGACCTTAAGATATCACCTAAAGGCTTCACTGTCACCCCTTTAGATTTATAAACAGCTTATAGAGTTTGATATAAATTAAAAGGCGAAAATGATTTTTTGTTTTTTTAAGAAATGTTTCGACGTAAATTTGCTTTTTTATTACTTTACATGAGAGTTTGTTTTAAGCGCTGTACTGGTGAGATTGTCATAATATATTCTGTTTGTGTCGGTTGGAGTTAAGATAATAATTTTATTTCGTGTTTGATAAAACTACCTACGAGCGCAGCTTTGCTACTTAATGAGTTATAAAGAGTATGTTAGTTTTCCCTCAAGTCATCATTAAATTTGTAAATTTATGTTAAAATGAGGTCACGTTCTAATTTGTCCTGGAAAGTTTATTGAAAGAGACTAAATATTATTGTGAATGTGGGTGTATTTTTGTTAGTTATGCTTTTGAAAGAAGTACTTGCAAGTTAATTAAAAAGAATTATTATGACAAGAATGTGTAGGAAGGAATGGAATTTCTTAACAGTGTTCATTCTCTTACCCTTTTCTTTCATTGTTTATTTTTATTCTTTTTCTATGGGTTTTTTTACATACTATACGAGTTAAGCTTCTGGTTTTTATTTTCTCAGTTTAGGCAATCCCTTTTCAGATAGCTTTTTCCAGTTAGTAGTTTTTTTCTTGTACAATAGGATAGAAATAGTAGCTTTCGCTTCCCTAATTCAAGTGATTAGAACCTTGATCCGAAATATTTGTATTTTTTGTATAACCCGCGAAACCTCGAAGAATATGAGTAATATTGCTGTTAAAAGCCAATGAGAAACATTCGACTAACCCAACGGTTGGCCTAACTGTTAAAATCTAAGCTCAAAAATCGATTGCGCAGTGAATTAAGAACCTGATCCGTTACCAGGAGTATGCGCTATTTTGTCTATTTCCAAATCGTCCAATTCCAGTCTCTACTTTGTGTTTTTCGAACTCGTTTCAGTATCCAGTTTGTCGAATATCACGTTGTCTTGTAGATCAATCTTAGTTGGATCCGTAGATAGAAAATTTTTTAGACTTTGGCTATATTTTTATTGTTTATAACAATCATAACTCGTATTACAACTAACGTGGAACAGAGAAAAATAAATGAATAGGCTAAATGGTGTTGAATGAATTGAAATTTGGTGAGATGGGTCGGTAGATGAAAAGGATCGATTCCATTCGCAACCTTTTAGATTGATAATGGAGACGTGAAAAACTCTTTGCTTCAGAGAAAGGAAAAAGAGTAATTGTGGTTGTTTTGCCAAAACTTCGTAAATACTTCTTAACTGTTTTCTGAATATTCGATTCGACTTCCTGCAAATAGCTATTGTTAACAGTGTAGTCGTTTCTATTGATATCTATGTATCTTTAAAGTCTTGGTATTGGTTTATAAACAAAAAAAAACCATTTTCTTATCAGACCCTTTTTTCTTTCTAATCCTCCGTAATATTGAGATTTTATTGGTTTTGGACCTATTGTTATAAACTTATTTGGACAATTAAACGAGCCTATATCAATCTTTTAAATGCTGTACGGCTTGCTATTGACCGTATTTTGTCAATATGTTGATGCAATTTTTTCTTGCATTTGTTTTTAGCTCTGTTACTGTCTTCTCTACAAGATGCAATAATGAAAACAGTGTTTGTTACCAAGCGCTTTTTGCTACTATAGCTTCATCGAAATAGCGTTGGATGTTATTTTCTCAAATAATAAATAATGGCAGTTCTGTCAAAATATATTTACACGTTATTTCTCAGCTGTGTTTTCGATAATTATTATGGATGGTTGTTGTGATTAAATCTTTTATCTGTAATTGATAGATTGAATGTAGTATAAAGTAAACAACTGTAGGTTGTACATTTTTCTTGTTTATTTGAATTACATATAAAATGAAATGAAAGAAACACACCTATGCGTGTAACGCATCTAGTTCGAACTTATTTGTTTTTTGAAATAGCTTGTTGTTCTTTCCAGTAACAAAACAAAAAAATCTAGCGTAGTATATTCGCTTTAATTGAATTTTGTTTGTTTATTTTCCATTTCTGACAAACTCGATTGAAACAATAGAAAATGAAGTAGCAGAATGTCCTATTCTGAATCCAGTAAGGATAAAAAATTAACATGTAGACATTTATAAATGGAAAATAGCAGTGCCGGTTTTCCAACTCGACGACTCTCATTATTGTGCAAACGACCAAACATAAAATAAAAGTTAGCTATTCAAGGTATAAATACAAAAAACAAATGAAAAATCGCTTCTACTTGTTATTTTTCACTTTAGAGCACACTTTATTTGCTTTTAAATCTGTAATAATATAATAATAATAATAATAAATGCAGCGTAAAATTATGCAACACTAAAGGGTTTTGTCTGTAATCCCATAATTTTCCATTTATATCCGTAGTTAGATAGGTAAACGTAAGCAGAGTGGGGTTTGGATAAATGACGGTGTATGTGTACCCCCTTTTAATTACTAATTCTATCTTTCTCTTGCAGGTAAGTGAGCCGTAATCGCATACGAATTCCTGCTCATTAATGAAAGAGGGAATCTGGTTCCGGTGAATGGTGAGTCTCCTTATTGGAATTTCAATATTTCATTCCGTCCTATCTTACTTCCCAAGGATTATATTGGTCGTTTTATAAACTAATTTTGATAGATTTAGTACGCAATTTTGTTGTTGTTATCCGCTTTTCGTAATGCGGCTTCTAATTTACTACAGAGACTTCTAGCGATTCTAAATTTAATTTCAGAGAATATCCTTTGTGTTGTTAAGAACGGTAATAATGTTTACGGATTCACTTATTAGGAAGAGTTATTATACTTGAGATTAATAAGGTTACAAGATAAGTGATGAAGTTCTGACTTAGTGAAAAACAAAGATTCCCTTATGTAAAATTTTTTTCACTTAGAAAATGTCGATATTTTTTGTAGTATTGTTTCGAGGAGTGTAAATTACAAATTTGTAAAAGGAGAGTAATTATTATTATTGAGATGTAAGGTTTATTTAGAATTTGCTACGTTAAGTAATAGAGATATTGCAATCTTGGTTATCCACATGGCCAGAAAATTTAAAAAAAAAAATGAATTAAAAATTGGAAAATAATTATGTAAAGAATGAAAATAAACCTTTTCATGGATATACGCTGTGGCCAGAATTCGAGGCTTTCAACTTTCGGTAAAGCAAAAAATAACTGATGTTCATGACATGTTTAGTTACTTAGCTTCTCTCATTCATAAGTCATTTTGAAGACACAAAATCACGACGGAACTGATTTTCAAAATAGGCAACTTTTTCTCGATTTATTTAACTTTGTTACGTTTTTCCGAGATCCTTACGATTAACTTTGAAATTTGAACACGCTGTATATCATTCAATTTAGTTTTTTCACAGAGAAATATTTTTGTAAGAAATTTGAAAGTTTCTTCCAGTGTAAGATACAGTAAGCAGTTACATGTTATTAGCTTCATCAGTCAGCGGTGTGAATTATCGACTGTTTTCTTTTGGAACGATTGCAATAAAGAGATCTTGCGTTTAGAAATCATATAGAATATACAGTGTGTCCATATTTCGATGCTCACTATTGGGATCTCGGAAATTGTAAGAGATACGAAGTCGGTTAAATTAGAAAAGATTTAGCTATTTTGGAGATCAGTTTACTTATGCATTTGTTTTTTCAAAAAAGTTCACGGCTTACTAGATATTTGCTAAAAACGAAATTATCTTATTTTTTTTTAAATAAAAAGCATTTCCCACTTAGTGTACCATGACTTTAAACATATGAAAATTATTGATTTTTGTCAGATAAATTATATTTGTTATGTAACAATTGCTAAAACAAAACAAAAGACGCTTTTAAGATAATTTACTGAGCATTCACAGATAGCATCAAATAAGCAGTTAACGCCCTATAAAAGCGTATTTATTTTATTTCAGCAATTTTTGCATAACAAATGAATTTCATTGATAAGATTCCACGACTTTGTGTGTGTTAGATGTCATGGCACACTATGATGAAAAATGATTTTCACTTCATAACTCAGTAAAACAAAAGAATAGCTATGTCAAACCATGTATCACTGAAAAGCATTTAAATCGTGCAGTTCAGTAATATGGAAATCAAGTAGGCGTTCCATTAGAAAAAATTTGGATTTACGTTTTACCGCCGAAGTAAAACAAAAGACAATTGCGAAAATAATATTTTGTGTTTCGGAGTAAATTCTCTAAAACACCCTCTTAGCTGTTCTTTTCTATCTTTGCTCGTTCCTGATATATTTCACTTAAAAAATAAAATAAGATGATTTCGTTTTTAGCAAATATCTAGTAAGCCGTGAACTTTTTTGAAAAAACAAAAGCATAAGTAAACTGTTCTTCAAAATAGCCAAATCTTTTCTAATTTAACCGACTTCGTATGTCTTACAATTTCCGAGATCCCAATAGTGAGCATCGAAATGTGGACACACTGTATAGGAAGTTGAAAATTAATTCAGTCGATTGGATTGCCGTTGTTCGTGTATTTTGAAGCTTGGCATGTACAGTATGCTGCAGAGTGTTTTTTTCGAAGCTGCTAATTATTGTTCTAAAAGTTTGTGAACTCCTGTCTGCACTCAGTAGAACTAATTTGAATGTTAACTACACTAAAATTTGGTCTGAAAAACTGAAAATGTAGTACACTTAATTTTTAGCTTGTGAAGGCAGTTTTTTTCAAACTGTTGAAACTACAAAACTTGGTCTGCACAAGCTCTTTTCCAAAGGTAATTCAGATATTGTATTTCAATATATTTTACGTACCGATCATGTCAGAAACGAGCAGAAATAATATTAAATAGATGCAAAATCAGATACATTTAAAAACAATTCATTTTTGACAAATTTTTCATCTTATTGTAAACATTAAACTAGAAACCAAACAAATGAGTTTTCTCCTAGTTATATTTCAATTGTCTCTTTATGGTCTCATAAACAGAAAGTTAGTGACAGTCTTGGTGATGTGTGGTTACCATAAAGTGAGATTTGATTAATACCAACGACAATCGCTTAGGATAATAATATCTTAGTTTGCAGTTTTGCAAATTTCTCAGTGAAGCAGTTTCAAATAATTCTCAATGCATAAATTTTCTTTATTAAAAAGTAAATAAGAAAATTTATCAGTTCGAGATGAAATGTTTGTAAAATTTTAATTTATGGTTACTACATTAATTAAGTTGTGTGCAAGTTTAAATTCTTCTCATTTTCATATATAAAAATTCATAAAGCAAAGAATAAATAAAAATTTTAATTTTTAGATGAAATTAATAAGGTAACGCTGTAACTGTCAAAGCAAAGATGTTGAATTAATTTAGTGATTATAAAGTGTTAACTTATTTAAATTTCCCTTTTTTCGTTTTGATGAATGATAAATACATGCTTCTCCTTTAAAATGAAATAAAAATAAAAAAAAAGAAAAGAAGGGAATATTGAATATTTATCTAGCCTCCTTTTCAGATTTTTCTTTTAAATCAAGGGAAAAAAATATAAATTCCCTCTTCGATATTGCATCCCGCTTAAGCTTTTGCCTTAATGTGGCGAAACTTGACGAAAGTTATTGCGTTACTACTACTGGGGGTATGTTCTTTCCTCATAGTAAGTCAATATAGTAGGAGGATAAAATCGAGGGAATTGCTCGAAGTTCCACCTGTCTTGCCTTTAGGTAGGAGGCGTGAGCGTTGAGTTGGTCTGCGGGATAAATCCACTAATCCGCAACACCGAGACGCGTCAAACAGAATCTGAGATTATTGCCAGAGAGGAATTTTCCCTTCTTTTCGATTGCACGAAAAGCAATATTGAACAAACGCGCTTTCGGACTATCCACTTATTAGAGTTTAATTCTGCAGATGTTACGATATATGGTGGGTGGTTTGTCGATGGCGGTTTTGAAAACTAGAAATCACTCTCCTCTCTGTTTCTCTCTTCTCCTTTCAGTCTCTCTAAAAGTACGGTACCAGCTTTTCGATTTTGATTACTATCGGTCGAAGTCATAAATAAATTTCCATTAATATTAGCTATCAAACGTGGTTATAAATATGTAAACGTAGAATACGTCAAAATGCCTATAACCATTTCATTGAAGCAATTGAATACATCTGAACGTGATTAAAAATAGATTCTATCTTTAGGGAAAAAAATCTCTTAATAATTTGTTACTATCCCTTCTCAATCTTTCAATTTCCTGAAATTGATATTTTTGGAGAAATTCTCTACTGAAGAAATATAAAACATTTTGAAAGCTATTCTCTTAAACAAATTTTCTAAATTGACACTGATATCCACTAGAGAGGATATTTCGAAAGGGTTTTGCCTTGGATTGTTTTATTGTCTATTTTCGAATTTGAATAAAATCAATAAATCAAGGAATCAATAACTAAATAAATGTAAGTAATCGGGAAAAATTGGTAGCTAAAATGCATATTAAGCGAGAGGTCTGAATGAACAAAGAATGAAATGAAGATGTCGTAGATCTTACATCTTTGTCGTGGGTAAGAAGTGATAATAAAAAAATTAACAGGATGGTGCATGGTTACGTCAATATCTAAACTGACACATTTTTTGTTACAATACGTAACTCAAATGCCTTGTGTTTATATTTGAGCTAGTACAAAATTCTGGCCAACATAAATTGCCCACTCAAAACGTTACTTTGCTATTTTGTTATCTTCTTTAGTCAACATAAATAAAGGTGACATTTAGTGACGTGCTTTGAGATTTGCAGATGTGCCAATAAAATTGCCGCCTCCATTTTATAATTCATTATCCAAGCAATACTGTTATTTTCAATCGCTCACGATCCATTCAGCTACAGTTTGACATCTGCACGAGCTTGATCTATGGGAACTGTTTCACGAAAATCTTTGGGTAGCTGTAGTGAAGATCAATAACTCAGGGTTCCAGTCGTTGGATTTACTTAAACATGAACCAAATCGAATATCCAAGACAAAAACCACATAGTGCATACATTGACTAGAAGACGGGTTTATAGGTTACTATGTCAGTTAGGGTAGTCGAGAGCAAAAACAATTGGTAACAAGTCATGCTAGATCTAGAGAAAAATAAGAGAGCTCTTGGATGAGCTTTGCTCATTTCTCCAAAGCATACAAGATTTGAACCAAACTTGTGAAGAAGGAAGGAAAAATGGATTTTAAATGAAACCCGAACAGTCTGAAGAAAGTTAAATTACTCTAGCGAAGTTTGCACAATTTGGATAAAAAGGGAAAGAAAGACTGAACTGAATTTGTGCCGTCAGAAAGAAGGAAGAAACAGAAGAAACTTTAGTTTAAGACCCGAACGAAATGTGCTTTGGATTAGAGTTTCTTGGCTGTGACATACATTCGATTGATTCAGATTGATTGTGGTGTATCTTGTTACAAGCGAATTACAACTAAACTGCATTAGAAAACAGAAATTAAACTGAGATGTGGAAACTAGAGAAAATTTCCTTACTATTGAAAAATATTATTAGTGTGTGCGATGGTTGTAAACAAGCTGTTTATTAATTCAATAGGTTTGTAATGTTAATTGTAGAAAAAAATACAACTTGAAGAACTATTTTGTTTTGTACTATCTATAGTAATTGATCTGGAAAAGTAAATATAATTCCGTTTGTTGATTTAATAGCTATCATTAATAATTGTAAACCAAATATTGTCGGGTCAGCGACCATCACCTTTAATAGCAGTTATAAATGTCGTGTTTATCCTTGTCTAGCAACACCCACGCTATTTGCTTGAACGCAATTTGAGTCCTCTTTAAATACCAAATTGTTGAAGTTCCCGTTTACGGTACGTTAGTATATTCCGCCCTTGTTGCGGCTTCTGGCCTATAAAAAACAATTTTTTGGGTTATTTAAAATCCTCTTCCAGTTTCGAATATTATTATTTACTCTATCCCGATATTTATGGTCGAGTAGATTTTTAACATATATAACAACGTAGGTTTTCTGTAGGAGAAAATATTAATTTAAAATATGCGGAAACCTTTTGCTTCTGTAAATTGAAGCTGGAGCACAATAGTTTTCATTTTCGGTCTTTCGATCAACAAATATTGAGATAGAACTTCAATAATGCGAGGATTTGCCGGTTTCTGCCGACAAGTAGAAATTTTTCCAATCACAAGGGAAACGTACTATATATGTAGTATCTGAAATGATATTCTCTTGGGAAATTTATTTAAAATTATTCGTCTTTAAAGTATTTTATTTTTCACTCAAAATTAAAAATTCTTTTATATTCAAATAAAATTAGCTTTTGGTTTGTTGACATTTCTTTATTTAATTAATACAACGTGTAATTAGATCGCATCTTCATTACTGTTTATTAAACATAGTAATAGTATTTGGTTTTCTGAAAGTTTACGTGTAATAGTATTGTACAACATATATAAACATTTATCTGTTAATTATTATTCTTATTTATAATAAAGAAGCATGTTTTTTCCCCTTTCGGTTCCATGAACCTTATTTTAGTATGTTCTAGTTCTATTTTATCTTTTTTATCACAATTCATCATCAGTACTGTTTTAAAAATCTTACAAAGGACATTTTAAATTTTTCATTATGGAAGAAGAAGCTAACCTAACACAGCATCTTTTAATGTGTCTGTTTTATCTTGAATTTCCCAACAACGAAAACTCAAGTGAAGACAGCTTTCACGGGTTTTACAATATAAAAATAGTTTATTTCAAGGCAGAATTAATAGGCCCAAAAATTTAAACTATTTTGTCAACATATAGTACACACACTAGTTCACATTTGTTTTAAGTACCTATTGTTATTTTCACAAAAGTTTTTTTATTTCACAAACAGCACATGTTCGTGTTGGTCTTTTCTTGTCACCTATGCGGTCTCCAGGTACGATTCCTATATCGACAGAGCAGCACCTTTTTAAACGCTTGCCTGAACACTTTGTTAAAAATCGTATAAAATATGGGATTAACCATTGAACTCGCGTATCCCAACCAAGTCACAAATTGGAACACCGAGTCATCTATTCTATTTTCACATTCCTCGCATATGATCGGTAATAAGTTTAAAACGAAAAACGGGGACCACAAAATCACGAACGTAAAAAACACTACTCCTAACACTTTAGTTGCTTTCTGTTCTAATCGAATTATCCTTCCATGCCGTGACGAGTTTCTGGAGATGACACTAGAGTTCCTACTGTGATGCGTTCGAATTGCAGTACTTTTTCCGGTGCTTCCATTACTGTAGGTGAAACGTTGAAGACATGGCGAGGAAGGATTTTTACTTCTATCCTGCAAGCCGGGACTTCTAGTTGCAGGATGTCTAGTTGTAGCAGCCCTTCTTAAAAGTAATGGCGTACGCTGATTTGAGCTTAAAGTGGTGGTACGAGTACTTCCGAAACTCGAACCTCTTCTAGAAGTGCGCCTTGATGGTTCCCAAGTAACCAGTATATTATTTGGAGTCAATTCATTTGCACTTTTATTGGAGTTCTTTTGAAGAAGAGGCTTTTTGATCGGTGACACCGTAGGGGAATCTTGTTCTTCTGTATCCAGAACTTGAATCTTTCTCGCAGAAACGGGCATTTGTTCGCTTGGAATAATTCTCACCTCGGCGGGCTTCGGTAGCGGCGATTTATCCGGTTGTTTTTCTCCAAAATACGGACAGGTGCAAGGTGGTGGAAGTGGAAACGAACCACTTTCGGATGCTTTCGAAATGCTGGATTCCTCCGATAAATCTTTAGAGCGAGTCTCGTGAAAACTCGAACCTCTTCTGCGCCATCTAGGTGATGGTGTTTCATCTCTTGTGTCGCCTTCGTGGAAGGTTGAAGCACGACGGCGTTTCGGCGTCCACGGTGATAATTCCGATACCAGTAGGGAGGAGTGCGAGCCTGTTAAGCTTTCTGTACTTCGATCACCAGAACTGAAAAGAAGAGGAAAATTTGAGGTGTGTATTGGAAGTATGTTGTATTTCCCGTATACATATTACAATAAAAACATATAAACTGATTGATATGACAATCTTAAAAGTCTTTGTAGATACTATATCTGGATTTTTAGGTTTATGTTAGTATATTTGTAGTTTTTTTATCAGCTTACGAAACACAGCAACCCTACACTTATAATAAAAGTTGTGATCACTGTTAAGTGCGTGATTTGCAAAGACTGATTTGCCGTGTGGTTCAAACTGATAACTCATGGTGATTTGCAAAATTGTCATTAATCTAAATACATAATAATTTTTTATAAGTATTCAATTTAAAAACTTTGTTAGCATTACATTTTTTAAAATAGCCTTTTGTGTTCGTAAGTATGGTATGGTACTAACTCTTCTGGAGTTCTAAAAATGTTTAGTTTCTTATTAATAATATTTCATTCGGTCAAAATTTTCCGTTTTGGGTGTGAAGTATTCTTAAACTCAAAGAAAACAAAAAACATCATTAGCATGTTTAAACTCGATTCTCCGTTTTTAAAACATCTGCCAAATTTCAAGAAAAAGTAAATTGTTTTAAAACTTTTCTAGTGTTTCCTTTTCATTTCAGAGATACGGTCTATGTTCTAATCTCTTCTAACGGGGCATTAATCCCTTTCATTTCGTTACATTTGTTTTGGTGGATTAAGGGGTTGAAATGCTCGAAAGTGAAACTAAGGGTCTGTTACGTAACCTTTCACTGTTTAAATTTTGTTTTTGTGCTAATCTTAGATTAGAACGATCTTCGTGAGTTGAAATTGAAATACTTTGTTTCTCCCTTAAGCGTATTACTAGTTTAAGAGGTTTATTTTCTATTAATTTCTGGGTTTACATTAATTCAGTTTGTTCGATGCATACGTGATGTGATGATGCAGAACGTGCCCTACACGATATTACGAGATCATAGCTATATAACAGCATGCTCGGATGATTAATTTAAATTAATATTCTATTAGAGTGATACAAAAAGGAAAAAAATCTAATTTTGATTTTGCAGTGGTCGTCTTTGCTCGTGAAAAATCTTAGAACGAAGACAAAAATAATATATTCAATCTTTCTCTAGAAAGGAAGATATTTGATTTCCCCATAGATTACATTTCTTTTTTTATTTTAAAAAAGAAATAACATAAGCAAATTAGTTCTGCTAGGAAATATGTTATATTTTCCTTCTATATAGAATATCATTTATACTTCGTTGAATTTTGGGCGGTTTCATATTTTATTCAAGTCATGAGGCAGAAATCGTTAACCTAAAACCTCATCAAGTTAACTGTAATTGTGGTGACGCTTGTACAACCTGCATTATGCTCGCTTATATAACTAACCCTTAAATATGAAGCCGCTCTTTTTAAGTGCTTCGTTTTATGTTTTTTATTATTGCCGGAATACGCTTTAAAAGTGCATTTGGTTTGCTAACAAGTTTTTCATGTGAAAAGATAATTGAAGACTGACCTGGTTTTCGGCGTGCTTTGTTTGGTGGAAACTAAAGGACTAACACTGGTCGTAGTGCTTGCTGCTTCTAGACCCCTGGATAATTTTAACATTTCAGCTCCAAACTGTCCAAGTGCGGACATTGTACAAGGTGTTGGTTCCGTTTCCTGAATCCACAATTCGTGGGTGTCTATAGTTGTTAATTCCGTATCCGTCGACGCAGCCGAGTGCCCATGTTGAGGAGTTGCCGGACGATTTCTAGTAGCATTCAGTAACCTTCTCCACGTACATCTTCTATCTAGAAAAAGGACGAAAAAATCTATTAGGAAACTTTTAAAATTGAATGTTAATCTGCAAAGGGGTATCGCAACATTGAACGTTCCAAACTTAAATGCGCATCACTCGGAAAACCGCTTGGATTTAAACGAACATGTCCATTGAGTGAAAAGTAACTCGAGATTAAAGTTACCAGCACATGAAAGCACACTCTAGTGCTATTTCACTAATGGGTTGTTGGATTTATGTTCGCGATTATGGATTATTTTATTATATAATTCTGAGAGAGGTAAAAAAAAGTTGATCCATTATGTTTAAAATTAATGAAGTTCAGTGTTTTTTTGGGTAGTTTAATTAGCCTGTCATTTCCATTTATATTAAATATTTTTGCTGAATGATAAAGAGGACATCTTTTCATCTACAAGATGAAAATCCGTTTAGACATTTGTAATGGAATTTTTTTTTTGTTCATCTAGAATGTAAGTAGTTTTTTTTTATTTCCAGGTTTTAGAATTTTTGTGATGGTACTTGACAATTGCATTTTTATGTGAAAAAACTAAAAATGTACTTACGTAAATTAATATTATTAATAGAAAAATATGCATGTGTATGATGTCCCACAAGATAAAAGTGGTAGGTTCTTTATTATTTTTCCTTTTTGTTGTATTTGATAACAATATGACACTTACCTAATGGTGGTGGTCCACCCAACCAACCACTCGACCACCCTGTCGATCCAACGCTTTGTCTTTGTTGAGCTAATAATCTTACAGTAAGAGCGTACGTTGCTAACATCACAAGTAGAGGTACATAAAAACAAACGATGGATCCAATAAATTTATACAGCGGATCCGGTATTTTACACGTGCCATCTATTAAGACGGAATCTTGATCCTGAAATGTTAAGTTTCAATATTTTATCTTGAATATAAATATTTATAGCTACTCACTTTGGAATACATAAGGCTTAAAGGTAAGCTCATAGCGATTGACAACAACCAGACAATGATGATTTTCAGAGTGACACGTTTTTTCGTTTTGTTTCTTCCGAACTTCATTGGATAACTCAAGGAAAGATATCTGTCAACACTGATTGTACACAGATGCATTATGGATGCGGTACAAAAAAGTACGTCTAGACATATCCATGCTAAGCAGTAGATGGAAGGTAGAGGAAAATGACCTGCAAAGAGGAAAGAAAAGACATTAATTTTTATCATAGCGTTTATAAAATCTTTAAATTCTCAAAGGAAAACTTTTCAGTGTGTACTTGTCAGTCTCTTGGAAATAAAAGGTGAGACGTTAATTAAAAATAACTGCCTCAGCACTTGTGTATGACTTGCAATTAACATTTCTCAATTATTTAACGAAGATATCTTTTGAAATAAACAAGGGAACAAGAAATGTTATAAAAACAACTTAAAAAATGCAACGTAAGCATTCATTTTAATTTCTTTTTCTAGAAACGTCTACTAACCCTAAAAAAGTAAATAAAAATAGTCCGCCTTGAGAAAAAAGAAGCGTAGGGAATATTGAATTGCCGTATTAAAAGCAATATTTTGAAGGCACAAGTAAAATTCTGCAAACCCCCAACAATGCCTTCGGGGTAACGAAATCGAAAGAAATAAGTGAAATGTTATCTCCTCAAAATAGGATAAAACCTCTGTGTGTTTTTTCAACTAACACACAGGAAATGGGTTTCCTAAGATACAGATATCGTTTTTGCTATCCCTAAAGATTGTCCTGAAGAGGTTAGTTCCTAATTACTTTTCCCTTTTTCTTATCTCTATTAATAATGCTTTTCGGTAATTTTGGCGTTTTATTCGAAAATCTTTATTTAAAAATACCAGAGGATTACGCATTAGTTTAGTTTTGATACTTTTCGAATTTTTTTTTTGAGCTATTAATCAATCTAAGTTAGTGTAGCTACTTTGGAATAAAAGGGAAAAATTCTTTTTTTATTATTATACAAATGAACGTCTTGTCAATCTCCATGAATCCTTTTAGTTAAATCAACCGTTTCACAATAGCCTCCATGTTCATTGATCTATTATGTATCAATAACTACAAGAAAACGATCTACTCCTAAATTTATTTTCTTGGCTATTTAATACTTAAGAAGAAGCCAATGGTGCGTGACTTATATAATAGGAAAAAGTAGTTAAGATTCTTAACAATAGAAAACAGCTTTATGGCGCCTCATCAAAAATATGTAACTTTCAGAAAAAAATGGAGGTTGAAGGGAAATAAATGATGAATCTCCAAAATCTTGGCATTTTCTTTATACCATATCTGCTTTTGTGACTGCGCGTTATTCAATTGGCGAGACTGACAGAAGATTAATAAGTTTCATAATAAATTGCCTTCCGGATTTTCCTATTTCGGTATATATTTTTTTGCTTTCTAAAAATAATTGGTCGCGTGTCCACCAAAAAGCGTACGTGCTCAAATTCTTTTCTTTTTAAAATTTACCCGGGCAAGGAGGTTGGGGAAACAAAACAAAAAAAAAAAAGCTGAAAAAATGCACGCTTTTGTAAACAACTCTGTCAGAAACAAAGACTTTGTCTACACGTATCCAACACGTAATTTAAAAACAGCGTGAAACTTTCGCAAGTTGGTCAAGTAACATATGTGCTTGGTATATTTTTGTTTATATTTAGTCTTGAGAAGAATTGGGAAACTTTTCTTTCTGTGGAAAGTCTCGAGTTGAAGTGAAAATGCTTTATGCAACCTGTAGCTCTAGGGTTTTTACTGGGAATAAAATTAAAGAACTTTTTAGGGTTTCTCAACCGAATCAAAACGTTTAGAGTCTTTGTTTACATTATTAACAGTTTAAATAAACAAATGAACACAAATATGTGAAATATTTCTCAATTGACATATGAAAAAGAAAAGCTTGACGTTCTTGTCAAACAGATCTTCTAATATTTATAACAAGTCAAATCAGCATACAGGCGCCGATAAGTTTATTTGAAATAAAGGAGAAAAATTCTATAAAAGACTTTCGAAAAACAAGTGGAAAGAGAAAAAAAGTTTTATGAGTTAACAAAACGGCTTCGATGTGCCCTTGTAAGTTAGGTCGCCGAAGTCGTTTCCAATATTTACGAAGCATCCAAACGCATTTGACAGTGGAGATAAAAATAATTTTCGAATAAAGCATTTATTGATGGGGAGAGGATGAGAGAGGCATAAAACCGCACCTCTAATTTTCCGACATCAGCAGTGCGAAAATACCCCAATAAAAATAGTCTTGACATTTCCTTTTCTTGTTTTGTTTAAATTTTCAGTTTTCTATATAAAACTTCCTTTCTTTGTATTCATTTAAAACTCGCGTGTTCGTCTGATGGAAATATTTGAAGTTATCGGAGAGGAAAATCAAACACAAGCGTCTTATATTTGGTTAGAATTTAAGTGTTTTATCAAAGATCTTGTTAAATTAAATTGCCGGCTGAGATTCCGTCGTCTCTTCTGGTTCTCTGCTTGTCTTACATTATAAGATCTGTTAGGAATACTTTGTAAACACCAGGGCGAGTGGTTTCGAAGGAGATACAAAAGTTATACTTTAAGGACTTGTTCTGACGATAGTAAGATCTTCGTTAAAAGAAAGATGTCTTATTATGATTTATTCATTGGGGTTAAATACTTTAATTAATTAAACTAATGATATTGTTTTCTAAAGCGCTTGTTTTAGCCGATTTCTTCTTTTTAATTGTTTCATAGCGAAAATAATATTAATGACTAGAATTAACTATAATTAAATAAAGAATAGGAAATAAAAGAAATAACGCACCTAATTGATTTCTACTGTTGTAATTACAACTTAGAAACAGGGTTTCCATCTTTGCCGTAAAAAAATTTAATTTCTTGTAATTTCTCTGGACTTTTTAAATAAAAGTCACTATTTTTGCTTTTATTAAAATTTAAAATCTGCCCTGTCTTTTGTTCTAATAGTAGACCCCGTATAACTCTGTATAGAACGTGATACTTATAAATGTGAATGTGTCTATAACGCGATAGGATTGGATAACATTTTGCTTGGTTATTTCCAAGGGCCTTAATATTTAATGCACCACCAAACCATTTTTGCTATATTTCCATACTCCCAGATTTTGACATACTTCTTTCTATACCGATTTGAATTCAGGGTTATTTATTGATAGATTTTGGAATGTGTTGGGACCCGGAATTAGAAGATTGACTTGGAATTCTTATCTGCTGTTACTACCTTTCAATACCCTTTCTGTAATAGTTTGATTTTGCTTCAATTCATTGTCCTTCCTTTTTCTTTTCAACACATTCTTTCTGTCTATCTCCCAAGTTTCTGGTGTTTTACAGTCTGCTGTTGCTTTCAATAACCTATAATTCTACATTTCCAATCTGAAGCCACCCAAGCATGCGGTTCAATTTAGACCAAGAGTCTGTATATCTTGTTCACTATATAATTGACATTACATCGAATTATTTATTTTTTGATCTGGCAAAAGATTCAGATCTTGGATCTCGGCCCTATTTGATTTGGTCTAGAGTCTCTAGACTCCTACTAGCCCGATCCAATGCGACTCGATGTTCTTTAGGAATAAATAGATACAGAGGCGAACTTGTTAGCCATAAACTCTGCAATTATGTTGGAAAGGTGGGAAATACTGATTTGCTTCGAACATCGATTTCGATAACTCGGTGTGCCAGAATATATTTTTTGACATGAACACTATCTGTCTTTGTTTTGACATAAATGCCATACGAAAGCATTCTTTAGTCATCATTTAATCAAACACGAATAACAACTACGTTACTTCCATCAATAGTGTAAGTGTGAAAGTTGTCCACAGTCTGCATTGGCACTTGGCTAAGGGACGGCATTTTGAGTTGTCTGAGGGGGACTCCACCAACGAAATAAAAAATAAACTAGTTGACTCTCAAAGTGGGTGCGGCATTTTTGAAGTTTTGTGGCTTCACTTCCTGAATGTAATTCACAACAACATACACTTTTTTACAATCTAATGCTTTACGGAGGAATTTTCAAACATTCATGGTAGCAATTTTTATTATCACCACGTTGAGAATTTCTAGTTAGAAAGAAAAATTTTTTTATTGTCATATTCAAGTGTTGCATATGAAAACCGTAGACATTGGGGAGTTTTGGCGGCTTCAAAATCAGTTTATCCAGCTTCCATTTTTTATGGTTTTGATAAATATGTTGCTACTACTAAAATTATTATGGCTTAACCCTTCTCGAAAACAAAAAACAAGATACTTGATAAATTTCAGAAGACAAAAACAGTTTCGATATGCCCTTGTAAATAAGGTCGCCGAGGTCGTTTCTAATATTTACGAAGCGTTCAAACGCATTTGACAGTAGAGTGGAGCATATTTCGATAGCACATCATAGCAAATGCCCATGCTGTGTACGCAAATTATGTATTCATTGGTTAAAAACCTTTTTTGAATTTTTAAAATGTTTACTTCTCTGCACATCCATTTTTTAAATTGCATTAAAAATTAAACAAAAATTGGAAATTACCTTGACAATCAAATATTTTACACGTTAAAATCCTACTTGTGCTTAAATATATATTTAAAATACATACTACACTGTACTAGGCATTACGGTCCCTACGAGTGCAAATATTTAACTTAACCGTTCGAAACAGACGTCACGAATAACAAACAAGTGAATTCGTAACATTTTTTGCCCGATAACACGTCCATGACAAATTAACAGGGTTGTAATAAAAGTGTATAAAAATTTGATAGAAGAGCGTTTTAGGGTTGGATTTTTTTATTCGATACTTTTTAATTTTGGGAGCTACCGAAAAAAAACTGTTAAACCTGAAACGAATAAATTTGTCACGTCAATGACGGAGAACGTATCGGTCTAATAAAACATGCACACGAGAACATATTTGATCTGATGCAATCTAATAATGAAATGCGGAGGAGGGGTTCATTAACGTAATACGAATACATCAATGACTCTCCAATTTCCAACTACGTTTTGCTGCCTGTTGACCCGGTTTAAAATAAAATTGGTAGTTAAAAAAAACTGTGAAGTTGTAAATAAAATCTTTTTCGAGATTTTCCAACATGGCAATAAATCGAAATGAAAGAAAAACAAAGGAAACCCCCACTTTAACCAACATAAAATTTGCATTAAACCTTTTTTGAGATTGTTATTTTATTGTTTTAAAGTTCTTAATGGGAGATTTGAGTAAAGTCTAATTTTCCACTCTTTTCTACTCTTCTAAATAATAATCAGGCTTAAATACGAAAAAAAGAAACCTCTCTGGATGTAATTATCAAAGCTGGTCTTTAATCGTATAAATTTTTCCCTTTTCGTTTGTGATTTCGAATTTCATCCGCGGCAAATAAAAAGAAAAGGCCGGTGGATTAAACTGGTCCATAAAGAGCTTTTGTTCCCTGTTCCAAGCTTGGAACTTGTAGAGGGAAAAACTTCATCAGATCCACAAATCCACTCGTAACAACGTTTAGTGAGTGAGAGAGTGAGATAGGTAGTAGGTAGAATATATATAACAGCAATCATAAAATCTCATTTATGCTTGCACATATATAAACTCATAAAACCTCACCACGAATGTATTGGCTTTACAACAGCAGAACTCATAAAGTGAAAATACATAAAGACCGCATGTCATAATTCCATTATTAAATGGTGTAATAGCGACGGGATGCATAATATTATGATATTTGAGTGGGGAAAATATTTCCAATTCCAATTGAATGGCCTAATAAAATATTTTCCGTTAACCTAATCGTTCCTAAAACCAAATTGCGTTATTCTCAGACGGTAACAGATGCTACCCTTTAATTTATCGGATGTATTTGTAAACACGTGCTGGCTTTATTGGTGGGGAGATGTTTAAATTTAGTTAACTCGTTTACAACAGGAAAATGAACTTTAATGAAATTTAAAAAGAAGAAAACGCAACTTTAATAATAATAAATCTGCTCATTAAACCGTGAAAACCTATCCTTAAATGAAGGCAGTAACACTCGGGAAAATCCCAAATCGCCAGTAGAATTTAAACAGAAAGAGGTTTTAGTAATAATCATAATGCTTTAATCCGGTTGATAAGTGAAACGATAAAAGGGGAAATAGCACGATGTTAAATATCGTGACGTGTCTTCTACACCAAAGAAAATTAGGAAAATAACGAGCTGCATATCAAAGTGGTTCTTAGAAAAAGGGAAAAAAACCCAGAAAACTCAGATTTATCAAAGTCGTACTTAAAATTGATGATACGAAAGATTGTAGGAGGATCGGTATATTAAAATAAATGAACTGCTAATGGAAATACTTAATTTCACTTCGAGTCTCTTCTATTAATTTTCATCCGAGAATATTCAACGTAATTTTTACCTTTTCGAATTTTTAATTAATTTAGAATCCCTTCATAATCATCCCCAAATTAAATAACATCTTCTTTTTGTGTTCAGTCGAATTTTCAAATTAAAGATGAGGTGGAATGAACGAATGGTGGGTTGGCTGGTTGGTTGTTTGGAAGGAGTAAGTAATAGGGATAAAAGTCCAAATTTGCGTACGGTTGCAATGAGAATTCGAGCGCCCTTGAAAATCGTTGCAAGATGCTGAGAGCAGCAGAATTTCCAGTTGTATAGTGCTCTTCTAATGAAGAGAATACCACTCGATGCATGAAATTAGCAACTCTTGGTGAATTACATACTGCCTGTGCTTTGTCGGAAATTGGGAAAGCGTAGAAGGTAGAAGATATTTTCAATGAAAAAATAACTTTGGAAAGTACGGAATATCAAGTGGAAAGCTATAGAGTGGAGAAAGCTACAGGATTTCATTTTAAGTTTTTTCTTGGTGTGTTTTATGCGTGGAAAATATACATAAAATAATGTTAATTTAAAAACTGAAAAAACATGGGTTATTAAAGGTAATACGTACAAATAATAAAAATCGTTCATCCTCATGGTTGGAAGAGTTTGCAGCTAATAATCGATATACAGAATATTTCAGATGGAATTTTCAAATTCAACAACAAATTATTACGGATAACATATGATAAGTTGTTATTTGCAATTAAATGTACACGCCCTAAATATTATTTCAAGAAACTTCAAAACCTCATAACGGATTTAGTTGCAAGTGCATACCTATTGGTAATGAATTTGTTCACCAATGAATTTTAAATTTCTGAAAAAAGGTATACAGAACCACTCTAATCTTACTGTTTGATAGAAGATTAATGAAATTTGTTACTTAAATTTAAAATGACATAAAAGACGCTTTACTTGATGGTTTACTTCCAGAAATGTTATATAAATAATGGTATTCTGATAACTATTAAAGAAATTCATTCCATTATGGCAATTATATCTCTTATTATGGTCGGAAACGCTAACTGGGGGATTTAAAGATTAAATTTTATAGCAACGATTTATTTTTCCTAACCGGATCCTTCAAAAAGGTAATTTTATTCCTGTTAAATTACTAGATTTCCACATAAACATTACCATTACTTCGTACCCTAATATAACCGAACTTGAGTTAATTTAACCTAACCTTACTTTTAAACGAGCTAGCATTACATAACTTCTCGTCAGCTTTTAATAAAAGTAGGATATTTTATTGCATGCTTGCTTCTTTGGCCTATTTTTCCACTTTTAATCTTTACCTTTTTTGTATCTAGATTATCTCTTCTAAATTTAATTTTGCACGAAAACAACACTTCTTTAGCATTCTGAAGAAAGGCTTGTCAGACCATTGCGAACTGTTTGTTTGTAGCAACACTGATGATTTCTTTCTATGTGGGTTTCGAGAAATGTTTGTTGCGGCACCTTCTTGCATATACCAATCATAATAACTTCTTGCGCGTCCAAAATATCTAATAGTACAATCTAGTTTTCCATTGGTTGAATTCGTTCTTGAAAACTAAAAATGAAGCAGGGTGATATGTCATTTACTTGTACTTTCGTACATTGTCAATATCCTCACTGTCCCGCACTCGTCGGACTACTCTTTCAGATACTTTTGAATTCTTAGAAAACGTTTGTTAAAAAAAAACAATTCTTGTTGGTGCTCATGTTGCTGGGATAACACATTGACTCTGCGCTAGCTTTGAAAATAATGGCCTGGTTTCCACTCTCCTTTCACTAATTACTGAAGCTTCTTAAAATTGGTTGCCATGGTAACTAGACGATATTTAGTTTACACTTCTACTGTAGAGTCTAAGTGGAAAAATTGTAGTTTGAAGTTGGGTTAGTCTTTTGGAAAGGTAAAATTTATAGTATCATGTTTTGGAATGCTCACAGTCATTATTACTATTCACTAGGTTAAAAGTGGGCAAACTTGGTTTCCAGGATCGAATTTTGTTTATGGTTTACAGTTCGAACGTTAAAACTAGATTGCTTGGTTGGATTTGCTCTCGAAAGTTAATTTTTGCTCAAACTAGATACTACTACAGTCTAAACTTTGGCTCTTTTTTGCTTACACGAATGATGTATGAAGAGCAAGTAAACCACATTAACAATACGAACAAGGAAATTAGTCTTTGTCTGGTGTTAAACTAGGAACAAATACCAATGAACAGTACCATTTGTTGAAAAGGGCATGTTTAAGTCGAAAATTGTTGAACATCCTTCTGGATGAAGAGTAAAGGTATTCACTGAATTTTGCAAATATTTGTGATTTGTTTCTTGAATGCAAAATGTATTCGCTTGTTTTGACTTACAACACTCAAAGGTCAATTAACAGTAACAGGTAACTCGATGGAGAAAGAGTGAAGTGTTCTTTATAAGCTTCAAGCTTTTGAACAAGTTTGTCATAGAATCCAGAAATCTTAACAATATGATTACCCTAAAACAGTGGTGTAACGATTAATTATGGCGCCTCTTTTCGGATTTCTAATAAGATATGGGTGTTGCGCAATTTTTGCACCCAGGTCCACTCTGCCTCTGTTTCTGGATATTGATTGTACACTATAACATAATTTCCGTATTCTATCGTTAAGGACAATTACAGGCTCTTTAGGAGACGACAGAAAAGTCGATGTCTTCTGCATGAGCCAATCATAGTCTTCGATTTAACTAGGAATTTAACGTGTGAAGTAGTGACAGGTAAGTTTCTTCTAACTTCAAAAGTCTTTTAGGTTTTAAATACTATCCACAACTATAAAAAAAAGAGAAAAGGACACAAACGTATTTTTTTACTACATCAGTAGCAAATATGTCTTTAGTAGAAAAACACTGAATTTTTGGACAAATACTCAGAATACGTAAGCATCTATAGATCAGAGGGGCAACGTGTGGAACAATACTTTCGTGACTACCAATCTTTGTAATTATATAGATACTTGATAAGGCGAAAGTAAACACAAACGGCAAGAGCTGAGGACAAATTCTTGAAAGAGAGAAAAGCGACAAAGTAATCCAAAAAGAAAGCTTATTTCTTAGAGTCATTTTGAGTTAATTTCTTTTTAAATCTTTTTTAAAAGGGCACTATAAAAGTTTTGCAATATGACTTAACAAAAAGACACAGGAAGCTGCATGTTACTGCATGTTCAGACATGTTGATGCTTGCATAGTAGCCACCAGCAACACGTCTGTGGGCTCAGTTGTTCATTCGCAGTGACAGTGTAAAGTGCGAACTATGGCATCGTGGTCACGTAGTGAGATAAGGGCAGTTTTGCGGTATAACTTTGTGCGTGGTCTAAGCATAGACCAGTGCTTACAAGAAATGACGCCTGCATCATCGTACGACTATATTCAGGTGGTGCAGAGAATTCCAAAGGGGCAGTAACAGAGGAAAACATTACTGCTGTGAGGAAAATGTTTGACGAAGACCGGCGAGTGACATACCGGCAGGTAGAGGAGACCTTACGCCTTCATGCACCAGCAATTCATTCGATTCTGCGTGACCATTTACAAGTAAAGAAACTTTGTTGTCTCTGGGTGCCGCATAGTCTGACGGAAGAGCAGATGACTCGTCGTGTGACTTGGTGCCGAAAGATGCTGAAAATGTTTGATAAGGGACAATCTCAGCATGTGAACAGCATCGTGACAGGTGACGAGACTTGGCTGTACTATTACGATGTGCCGACCAAGGCTCATAAACAAAGTTTGGGTTTTTGATGATGGGACACACCCGTAGCTGTCAAAAAATCCCGATCTGTTAAGAAAAAAATGATAGCTGTATTTTTCAAATCGAGCGGAACTGTAGAGCGTGTCATTTTGGACACACAGAAGACAGTCACAGCTAAGTGGTACACTGAACAGTGCCTGCCTAAAGTCATACAATCTATAAAAAACCTGCGGCCAAAGTCAAGAATGGACACCTGGTACCTCCACCATGACAACGCTCCAGCTCATCGCGCCAAAACCTGCACCGATTATTTGACCAATACTAAACTGAAACTTCTTGAACACCCTCCTTACAGTCCAGATCTTGCTCACTGTGACTTTGCAGATTTTCCTCGTGTGAAAATGAAACTGAAAGGAAAACGGTTTTCTAGTGACGAGGACCTTCTGAGGGCTTGGGGCAACGAGTGTGCCTCACTCCCTGATGAAACGTGGCAGAGCTGGTTTAAGGACTGGTTTCGCCGAATGGAGAAGTGTATTGAATGTGGTGGAAATTACTTTGAAAGAATTCAATAAACAAACCTGTATTGCAAAACTTTTATAGTGCCCTTATATTTTATGGTAGCCATTTCTTCATATTCTTCTTTTAGCTTTTCTATTGATTCATTTTCTTATCGTTGCGTTCTTTAAAAATTCTTATTTATTCTGTACCATAACAGTCGAAACCAACCAACACATTATCATTTCTTAATTTTTTTTGTCTGAAATGCAGCAAAGTTTTGGGAAGCCCGCATGCTACCGTTTATAGTTTGCTAACTTTGCTTTCTTTGTCTTCATTGTGCTTCGTTGTACACAGTTTAGGAGATTTATCAACTTCATTATTTTTCGTCCCGATGCTATTTTCCACCTCTTATTTTCATGTTTTTATTGTTAATGTTCAGTCTCTTATCGTTTTGTTTCCTTTGTTTGTTTTGTTTGAAAACAGTTTTTAACCTTTTAGAGTGAATTTCACAGATTAAAACATTCCTTTTGTAGCTGTTAAATTCCATTATAAAAGGTTTCATTCAGGATATCAAAAATCGCCAAAGCGTGACAAATAAATCCGTTTTATCGCAGTAAATTTAATGAAATCCCGAAAAGTTTCCGAACCCCGGAAGTTAGAATAGACCTTTTCTTGCACTTACAAAAGTATGTTTGCATAAGTTCTCGAAGAATTCAAATCGATATAGGCGGATTAGATACCATTTGTCGTAAAATATGAAAAGTTTTGTTGTCCTCTAGTAATCCTACTCGTCGCACCCCCCCCCCCTCCCCCCTGCTCTTTCATCCAGGTTTTCTGTTTCTGCTGTTGCTGCTGAAAGGGGGATGTAATCTGGCGCAAGTTTGCTTGCTGCGTTAGCAACATTCACTGGGAATGCCGCATCTGTTTTCCGAATTCGCGATAAAATTCGTGCCAATTAAACTTTAATTTAAACCCATAAAATTTTCTTGTCGCTGCTTTCGAAGAATCGACAATTTTTCTTTTAGTTTTTAAGGGGAATTCATGTGTAAGAAGTGCTAGCTAGCTAGCTAGCTGGAAGTATACTTACTTTTAAAATTGAATTGGGTTTTGTTTTACTTTTGTGTTTAATTGCATGGCTTTCTTTCATTTCCATAAAAGAATTTCTAATTTATTTCGACTTCTTTTGTACAAATGTAATTTTATTTACCAACTTTGCTCAAGTTTTTATCTTTTGTTATTTCTGTTTAATAAGTCGGTATTGAATAAAAAAAAGCTGCTTAATACTTAATTATTTCTTAATTACATCTTTTCTCGAGGAAAATCTTATTTGTGTTTCTCAACTTTTTTAATGCAGGCATCTTCATGATTGTGTATTAGAAATTCTATCGCCCGAATTGAAAAGGCTTCTATTATGGTAGCACTCAAATCTTCTTATTGAAAATGTGTTTGGTTTTGCCTGTATTACAAGTGCACGCTTTACATAAAATATGTTTTGCCCTAAGGATAAAAAGGGCGCATATACTTCCAGCAGCAAGCTTACGTATTGTCACGTCTCAAATCCTTCCGCTTCGTTCCCCTGAATACACCTGACGTAAATGGCTTAAAATGTCCTTACTGTTGACATATTGGATCAGCAGTGGCACGGCATCACACATAAAGGTTGAAACTAGCAATAAATTCTAGGATTTTTTATATCAAATATTGAAAGTATAAAATTCTTGTTTCCATTGTATCCAAATACAAATCAGCTTGCGGATTGGCGTTTCGCTCATAATTGAAACTAAATTAATACACATTACCTTCTGTTGGGGATTTTCTTGCTCCCACAGGTTGGCCGCGTACCGGTTTCACAAAGTTCATTATATCAGTACGATATTCGGTGTTTGGTCCCACGGGTTTACCCTTTACGTGGCAGGGATTGTCCATTTTGAGGATGTAAGGTATACGTTTATAGCGTAATTCAGGCACAATCTGATAAATGGGGGTAAAACACAGTTGATACAAGGAAATTGTTTATGTGCCTCTTTTGTATTCGTAATAATGGCCAATATTAAATTTCAGAACCCTTTTTGGAACTTAATATATTTCGGAGCATAAAATTGCCCGCGGAAATTTTATTGTGAAAAATTTGCAATTTAAAATTATTCTATTTAAGATAGTAAACTAAGAGTAGTTTTATTGACGCGTGATCGATTAAGATAGGAAAGAATAAGTGCAAGGGCACTGCAACTACCGGAACTGTCGACCTTTACGTACTATAAAATTTATCTAGGCTATTTTTAGTGTAAGGGGGGATGTATCAGGAAATTATGTCGTACAGCGCCTTTTTTAATGTTTGCTGTTTTATTTTTCTATTCTGACGTACAAATAACTTTTTAGGAGAATCGATCAGACCTTGGACTTTTCCGCTTTGTAAAATTCAGGTTAAATTGCTTTCTATTCAATTATGCAGAATAACTGCGAGACCACCATTTTCTTTTTTCTAGATTCCTTGTTTTTCATTCAGCATAATTTGTCTTTTAATTGCGTGGGGAGTAAGTGGGTTATTAGAAAAGTGTTTTATAGCGGTTGACTTGTCGCAAAAATAAAAAGTTACAATAGAATTTGCTAAACAAGTCTTGAACAGATAATTTCTGTGGCACTGAGTAGGTCAGGCAGTAAAGGCCTAAATGGTAAAAGCTTTTACCTTTAAACGATTAAGGGATTATACCTTCAACCCTACTAATTCTACTGCTTTACCAAAATTAACTTATATCCTAATTTTCAATTTTATTCCTATTGATCTTATTGATCATCCAACATTTTGATAATGTTTATTTGGATTTATTTACTTTACGTAACGATACACTTGGGTGTTTTAAGTATATGCTAATCTAATCTCTACCAACCCTAGAAATAATGAAATGAAAATTATCCGACGGCAGTCATTACGAATTTAACGTTCACCGTAATAATTACATTATAGTACATAAATGTAACTTAATTTTGGCATTAATGTGACCCAAAGCTTTACAGTCGTAACGTAAATATTAACATTGAAAAAAATTAGCAATCGGAAAAAAATGTAGAAGCACCTAAATGAAATACTAAATAGAAATTAATGAATATATGAACATACAACGTAATCAACTTTACTGCAACTCGATGTGTTTTGCGTTTTATTTCCATATTACCGATAATAATCATACAATAGTAATAATCCCCTTTCTAGCGTTCCAACGACAATAATAGAAAATAATTATTCTCCTGATTCGAATAATGTTAAATATTTATTAAATTCAGCAAGATCGATATTTAATGTAATAAATAATGATAACCTCGAGAAAAAGTCCCATGCCATCTAGTTTAGCACGAATTCATTTAAATAATAAACGACCGTTAAAATGCACTCCTGATCCTGGCCGGTTAAATGCATAGAGAAAAAATGGAATAAAAAACGAAGACGAGAAGAGCAAAGTGCATTGCAAGCAGAAAAATGTCGAGAAAATAAAAGAAATTCAGGAAACTACAGAAGTGCAAATGGGATAAGGAAATATTTATGTGCTCGGGTTAACTGAGACATCGATGTGTGGTGTGATGGCCGGGAAACGAGACAAATAATGATGCTACCCTAGAGAAACATAGAAAATTCGGAAGGAGAATATATCGTTTAGATATTCCACTATAAATATGGAGAAATATTATGAAAAATATTGTTTTTTACAGGAAACTCGAAAGGTTTTCGTTTAATGTTGTAATTTGTTATTTGCTGGTTGTTTCATAGTTATGTATTTGAAATAACGATTTATCGACAGAGTCCTTTTGTTTTAAAATTATTCGCTGTTTAAAAGTTTTAAAACGGAAAATTTCTATTGTTCTTGTTTTGCAGGTGAGCATTGTTTTGTAATTCTTTTCATAAAAACCTCATCATGCTGAATTATAATACATACCTAATTCCATAGAAACATCTTTTGAGCATAAAAGGTAAAATGAAAAATGTTAATAAGTCGCTTTAGCTCATGAACTCTATAATATCCTTTTGGACTACCTTACCTAGAAAATTTATCAAGGTTGTCGGAATGCATGGTGAGTTTGTGTTCCATCTAAGCCCTATAAGCTACAAATATCACCAACAAGGTTTTTTTGTTAGATTTGCTTTTTGTTGACATCAACACGATTCTGCTTCACCTGTTCTTTGGCCAACTGGAGGAAAGTGGTATTTTGGTCAGTAGCAGTAGAGTATAAAGATTGTCTCTTTTAGACCACGTTCTTCAGCGTTTCGAAAGTGCCATTAGGTTCATGTTGATCTTGTTTCAGAATCTTTAAAATTCGTTCGTATTGTTTATTGATAGATTTATGACGAACTAATTATGCAAAGCTGCAGTTAACAACGCCATAAAACCATCTCGAGAATTGGAGTTGTACTTGACTTTTACCGCACATAGGAAAAACGTTTTGTATACCAAAAAGTCTCTAAATTGTAATTATTAACAAAAACAAAAGCTCTGGCTCTAAAACTATCCGAACTCCACTTTCCAAACGTGTTGAAAATCGAGGCAAGCATAGAACAGATGCAGAAAATGAAAGCGTCTCGAAGATACTAGAAGAAGGGATGAGTGACAATGAAAATCATGAAACTTAGACTTCGCTATAGCATTACAAAAACGATATTGAGACAATTGTTGCAAATATTTCTTGGCGAGGTTCTTCGAAATGATTTCAGTTTGTGGTGTGTCTGGTGCTTTTCATCAGATTTTAAAGATGATGACAAGAGATTAGTTTTGTTTGGCACTTGATGAATTCACTATAGTCCTTTAACTTCTATAACCCAATATTGAGAATCGGGCCAATTTATGGCATTTGGCGCTTGTGTGCAAACAAGTTAATTTAGTATAAATCTCGCAATAATTTACTTTTAGTATGGAATACTGGAATCTGGTGTTTGAATACTGTGCACACGCTACTTGAACCTGTCTCAGTATGAATTTGACTTTTGTTGCTCAAAAAGTGCTAGGAGTTTTTGACTTTGCTTTGGCCAAACGGACAACTCGTTCAAAGCTTGAAAAGAGCGAATACTTCTGAATGTGGAAGAATTCATGACATGACATGACAGTGTACTTCTCTGTTGGCAACAACTATAACTGTGAAATAATGTAGTTGTGTAATAGATAATTCTTGTTTTTACAGTGATAAATTTCTTCTAAATTCTTCTACTTCCAATACGTCGTTTGTACCGTGCAATTGATTGCATTTACCGCAGTTAACCATTTGAACGATTTCTAAATGTTATCTGATTACAATCAAGCTATCGCATACGTACTTTTTCACCATAGTTTATGGCAGACTACTTATAAGCAGAAATTGAAACCACAATCTTATGGGCTTATGCCTTCGGAATGGAAGAGATCTTTCATAAAATTATCACCGAAGACGATCATAAAAGAAGAGACCTAGACTCAGTATTGTTGTGTTTGCCTGAGCACACTTATTTTAAATTGAAGGTATACATCAAGATGCCTAATTTGAAATGTCCTAACAGAAATAAATCCAAAGAATTGAAATCGGGTCAGTAGTTTTCTTAGATCTATCCAACAACCATTGTATCAAAAGTATTGCCAAAGCTTCATTATTTATGAAATTTGGTATGCTATTGCGAAATCTAGCAGTCAACTCATAAAATAATGCCACAGAATGATTTACATTCGAGTTTTTAATTTCTGATTTAATGACCAATTCGGCATTATTTAATTATCAGTTGACTAAGTTAGTTGGCAAAGAGAATTCAAGTTGTAAACAGAAGGTTTTGGCCAATGGCAATAGACTACACAAAATAAACTAAGGGGACACCTTAATTATATTTAGAATATTCTCGACATGGAAAAAACCATTGGACACTAAATAAATTCCTTTTTACTTGGATTTTGGTATTTGCATACTTTTTGACAAGTCTTATGTAAATTACGTAAATTATTGCGTTGCGAGTCTATTTGAAATCTCCTAAAACAAGAGTTTTGGATTTAATAGCATTAAAATGGAAATAATTACAGATAAAATCACTTCAGTTAAGGTTAAATTACAAGCAATATGAGGAATTTAAATGGAAGATAAAACAACACTAGAAACTAATAAAATAAATACTAATGCAACAACAATAGTATAACAATGACACAACTACTCCATTGTTAAATCACAAATAAATAATGGCTTTTAATCGATTTTTATGAATATTCAGGGTAAGTTACGTGTATAGCATATCTATGAATAGCTCAAGCTTTGCATAATGTTTGTATAATTTACGTGTAGTACTTTTTCATGTTACCTGTAGATTTATATTTTCGTTTTTTCCTCGTTTCGAGAAACGTGGACGAAGTTTTCATCCGAGGAAGCCCACCATCACGAAATAAATATTAGCGACTTCATTCAACAAGGGACCGAACTTGAGTCGTCACGGGACAAAAATAACTCATTTGGTTTATTTTTAAAACAGAGAAAAATTAGTTAGGCATTTTGAAGGGATTTACACAGAAAATTAACTATGTAAATTAAACGGAGTTTTAATAATAAAGTCGTTAGAAGTTTTGGGTACGTAATTGCTTTGTCGATTATCTTTTATATTATTGAAGTCGGTTTGTTTCTTCTGCAGCTGCCGCTAATTATATAAAGCCAATTTGCATGTTTTGTTTACTTTAGCGTGCAAACAGTGGTCTCTCTACTTTACGTAATATAGTTGTAGTAAAAGAGAGAGGGTGTTTTCAAATGGCGCGTTTACATTCCTTTTACCCGGCTTATATTAGTTGAATTGGTTTTTTAGGTTATGTTATTATGTTAACGGAAGTATAAACACACCCTTGTTAGATGTTAATTATCCTTAAATACATTATAGTGTGACTCTTGCGACTGTAGTTTATTGTTTTAATTTCGGGATTATTTTATTTAATGCTTCCCTTTTCCTAAATTGAGTTATTTAAGAAACTCGTAAAAAATTATGCTAGGTTTTTACTGCTTTAGTGGAAGTGGTAAAGAGAATCGATCAAAATAAAGAGTGTTTCATGTTTTATAATTACATATATGTAATACAAGAAAAAACGTTAAATAATAAACAATCTTGTCCGAAGGAAATATTTGAATATTACAACAGTAGATACAGACAGAACACGTGCATAGAAATTACCCTATCGAATTATCGATTTAATACAGTAGGCTGCTACTGTAAGGTTATAGTCTCGGTTATGTTACAGAAGTAGATTTGTCTTTAGTACGTGTGAGGATTCCTTTTTTATAGAAATATTGGTAATAAAAATAATTTATCGCTGATATTTATTTTTACAATGTAAGGCTCCGAAATTTATGTGTGTGTTTAAAATTCTTTGGGTTAATTTTAATTTACAGATAATACAGTAAAGAAGTCAATTTCTTCTTTATTGTTTTCTTCAACTTTATAAAACCGCTTAGATAACAAAAATCTAAACAAAAATTGCAAAATGTAGTTTTCTCATCTCATCCATTTTCTCCAACACACACGTACACCCCTAACAACAGCAAATTATTAACGTAATACACAATTGTGATTAATAGCTTTGTGTTTGGTAACTTCATCCATCCGACGTTTTGGTGTAGAAGAGAATATTGGTTTAATTTATTAAAATTTTGAAATTACTTTCTGACGTGACCTTCTCTTCTTTACCCGAGTTCTATCCTAAAAGGTGTACGTGTACATTATAACATTTTGCGCACCACCTTTAAACGTTACTACATTTTCTGATTTACTTCCGTTTAATTCCCTAGGGGGATTAATTGAACATCGAAAATTAAATTTCATCCGGAATAATTAGTGACAAGATTTCCAACTGTTATATTTAAATGGAATAAAATGTCTAAACTCGACAATATTTATCGTTCCGAAGACAAAAAAATCAAAATGAGAAATTGCGGTTGAAAAAAGAAATATCCAAGTTGTAAGTATATCTTACGTGGACAAATGCGGATTTGGACATAAAAAATTTCTTTTCATAGATGGAAATCAATTTGTGTGTGTGGTCGAATCTCCTGGGACGAAAACGTGGTCGTGTCGGTGATAAATCGGTCCCACGAATGCTCCATTAGCCCTAGAAATGCGATTCTTCTAAACGTAGGAAGAATTTAATATTATCGAAGATGAAGGTTTTGATGAACACTTCGACTTTAATTACCTTTAATAATGTAATCGTTTTAATCAGGAAAACTCGACTCAGTTAGTTTTGTTTAAACTGAGTTAAAATTCACATGAGAGAGCAAATTGCGGTGAAATTTGTGTTTCGAACCGATATGAAAACCAGCGCTGCCGTTGTATACAATAAACGTGAACGAGGATAAATAATGAAGTGGTACTGTATTGTATTCCGGAAATGTGTCAAAATGATGATGCCGTTGCATACGAACATTGAACGTACTAGAACTGCTGGTGTTTAATATTTCGGAAATTGCATGTATAAAGTGCACTCAATCGACTACAATATTCTCGTTTTTTCCTACGTTTGTTCCCGATTTAATTCAATATAATTATATAGCAATTACGTAACTACGCTTATTAATCTACTAAAGTGAATTTCACCTATTTTGGATTATTCTAAATAATATAATCTTGTAAGTTCGAATAACCGTCGGCATCCTGGTCTTATTCAATTAGTGTGCCACTGGAAGGGTTGTAGCGTATGTGTCATTTATTTCAAATTTAACTAATCGTTGGAATAGCTAATAAGATAAAACGGGTTTGACTAGATTACGTAATATCATGAAATTGATTTTCCTGTAAAGAATTAGGGTAAGTTAATTTGAATTAAATTATTGCCTTTGTCTAAAACATAATTAGACTCGAATATTGAATTCAAAATCAGTTACACATGTGTGACAATAAGTAACACAATTTACTTTACAACTACAATAAATTCTCTTTAAATCAATGAATAAAATTGTTTGTCACGATTGCAAAGAGTGTTACGGTGAACAAACAAGTTAAAAAGGGTGCCCTTTCGAGGCGAAGCTCACTTTTTTTTGCGTGTTGTTTAACCAATTTGCAACAAGTTTTGTTTTACTGATTCTGACGCTTGGATTTCCATTTTAAGATTTAGTTTAATAATGACAAACCAATCAAAGGACTGGAATATTTTATTGACCTTTCAGTAAATGATATATTAGGTTCCATATTTGACTTGGATTCTAAATAGAAGTTATTTATAAGCACGAGCCACGTCACCAAATGCATTCTGCAATAAACAGCTTGGATGGTAGACTTATTGGCCATCATTCTGATAGGTATTTTTAAAAAATATAAATAGGGAGAGTCAGAAGCAACGTATACATGTGCCCTTTTAATAAGAACTCAACTAGGTTACACCAGCACATGCTATCCTTGGTCGATTATTAAAAAAGAAAAATACTAAAATAAGATTGCAAATTTCTCACAAACTTAATTTGATTTTTAAAAAAAGCAAGTCTCACCCTGAGTGACACTCGGCATTTATCTAAAATTCCTTCTTTTAAAGATATCCGATAAAACAATACCATAACGTCACATTTCATTTTGAGATTTTTTTATTTTTTTCATCCCATTTTATTTGACTTGTATAGATAGAAAAAAAGGGGCTTTTTCATAAAGGACAAATGTTGAACCCTTGCAACTCCATTCCAATTTCACAAATCCTACTAGCATTTTCGCCACACAACGGTAGCGAGTTTAATTGACAGGTGTCAAATTAGGTGGAGATTGCTGAATCTCTCTATTGGTGTCGTATTTTGGGTTTTCATTTGTGAGGTTTTCTCTCTGTATGTGTAAAGTTGGAAGAGTTCGAATTGGTATCCTTTTGCTAAATTGATTTCTAGAAGTTCCATTTTTCTTCTGTTTATTGGGTAAAAAGTTCCTAAAAGATTACGGAAACAGTTAAGTGTATTGTCCTTGTTATTTTTTATATAAGAATCTGTGAAAAAGTCGAGAGAAAACTATTTTGTTTTGTAAACATTACCAGTGGCGGTATTAACTAAGCTTATAAACATTTTTGTTTTTGCTTTAAAAGAGCGCATTATAAAAAAACTCGGTTTGAAATTATTACTCCAATAGTATTTTACGGGTTTAATTTTACAGGTATATGAAATATCGCATTTGTTTGGCGGCATTCCAGAAAACAATTACCACAATGCTGAGAACGCGAAACTGTTGAATTTATGGCGTGTTTTCAATCAGTGGAGAGATAGGGAGGGTTAAAAAAGTAAAAACGATTTATTTGTTTTGGCAAAAAGTTAGTTTTTTTGCACTGTACTTAGCAGTTTTTTTTATTGTGAGTTAAAAGTTTTCGTTGGCAAATTTTATTTTTAGTGTGGGAACCAAATCTGAAAACTTAAAAAATGTGTAAGGGGAAATTTCGTTGAATGAATGACGTTGGAATGTTATGCCAACAATTTAATTTTAGTCGTATTTGATGTTAATACATTGAAACCGCAGACAAAAATGAAATAATTTCCATTTTATTAAGCTTTTTCCGGTTTTATTATTTTTCCGATTTTATTATTCAGCAATTGTGGATGACGCAAATGTTACATCCAGTTCCAATTAACGTGGGGAATATTTTCCTCTACAAGTCTATTGTTTTCTATATTTCTATATCAACATTAAGGGTGAGAGATTATAAAAGCACGTAGAGAACAACAACAAGCATCAGCAACAACTGTAGCGTTATAATCTCTTTGAATCCTTGTAATAATAACCAAGTTTGTTTTGAAAGCGTCTTGGCAGCTCGTGATTATTCTTTTGTTTGCTTGTTGATTAACATGTGCTATTTTTAAAAATTCCATTTTCTCAGTACTTAAAGGAAAACCCACCTCTAGAAAAATAAAGTTTTCAAGAACTTCTTTCTAGAGTAACTAGAAAACTTCGCGATTGTGGATTTCATATATGACTGGTTGATGAAAAATTCCAACTGCTGCTTTTTTTTTTATTGAAAATGCAATATTTCTTTTATTATATTTCTAGCTAGAGACAAGAAAATTTGCTTAGATTTGTATTTCTTAGAACATGCGTTTGTTTTTACTTTGTACATATTACCGCTAATATCAAGTTTTTCAAAATAAGCTGGGATGAATGAATTGTAAGTAATTTAGTAATCATCTTTAATAATCAAAATTGATGTAAACGGAAGTGAAATAATCCTTGTGAAAGGATTAATTAAAGTACTGCTAGTGTTTTGTCCAACCTTTTATAATTAAGCTGGAATGTCGCATTGGAACTAATTAGCTGTAGAGTGCAGACTCTTTGTAGTCAATCAGTGCACGTGGGAAACTGGTCTGTTGTTTTATTTCGATTGACATAGAACTTGCCTTTTTCTGATTTCAAAAATATCTCGTTTATGTCTGTGCTGTGGTATAAGAGATCTAGTGCGGTAATTTTTTCTTCTGACAGCATTATTAAATCAAAAAATACGAACCGTGACCTTGACAAAATTGGGCCTCGGTTATTTGAAGAGTAATTTTTTTCAAAACACACAATCCAAATGTATTTGGATTGCTTTCAATAAACCTATTTAGAATAACATATAAAAGATTTGTAGTCGACCAGAAAAATAATTTTATGTCACATTGGTTCGACCAACAATGAGATATTTACTGCATTTCCAAGATCCGCTCTATTCACAAATTAGTTCACTTTCTATACTTATCTTTAAAGAGAAAATGAGACAATGGACACTTGAGAGTGTTGTGTGGGGTTATTACTTTTGAACTTTTCTACCAAGTCACACAATCAAATGAGCTTGAAGGGTTGCAGTGTACTGTGTTTTGACCTTTTATACAGGGTCATCTATTGGTTGTGAACGTTTTGATAAAAAACTTTACGGTTTGTTGTTATTCCTGCATGAAATTGTTCAGAATCTAAGTGCAAGTAAATTTCTTATGTAAATTCTACAATTTTCTTTATTGTATGTGCTACATAAAGAAATTGTTACGGTTTGGACTTTCTGGACTCCCATTCAGATGTAACTTTTCATCCTCCAAATTGTGATTCTGGATATGAGAACTATAACCTTGCCTTTTTTATTAGTTTTATTTTTACGATTATTTAATCCAAATCGTTTTAATATGTTCTGTCTTGTATGGGACACATGGTATACTAAAATTAGTTGAAATATTTCTCTTGATGTCATTTATAAATTATTCTCAACTCGAGGTTGACAATTTTATATAAATAATAAGCTCAAACTATTTACAATGGAGTTATTTTCATTAGAAATTTACTATTTCATTTTAGTTTTTTCATGCAATTTCACACATTAAAAATATTTTAGAAGCAGCAAGACATTTTTTTAATAATTTTCTTTATTTTTGTTTTAGGTAAGAGCAATTAGCCGTTTTATGAAACATTCTCTCGAGCATGGTGAGTATCATCTAATAATTTCATTTGCCAACATTATTGCCAATAAAATGGGAAGAAAAGGGAACCATAATTACATCTTCTGCATAATAAAATGTAATTTTACGTTTAAGTAAGAAAAGTTTTTCAAATCCCTTACCTATTCAATATTTTTAATTTAGCTTCCCCACTTTTTTCTGTTTTCTTCTTTTTTCCTATTATAACGGAAGTTATATTAAGAGAGTTCGTGGGGGTACTTTTGACGTATAGTCATTTCTTCTCGGGAAGACAAGGTCTTTTCTCTCCTGTTTACTTTAACGGAAGTAAATGAAAAGGTGGGCGTACTCTTGACATCAAAGTGTCTTTTATACTACTAGGTCTCTAAAAGATGGTTATTTCTTATTTCCACGTCCATTTCTTTAATAAAGGGTGACTTTAATTTTATTAACTCTTCTTTTTAGGTCAGCTTGCATTGCAGGCTTTTTTTTATTTGCGTATGAATTTAAAATTAAATGAAAAAGAAAAATGATTTATTTGAGATTAGTGTTATCCCGTGATAAATGTCCTTTCTAACTTTTCATTTACGTTAGTAGAAACACAAAAGAATCAGAGTAAATTAAATAATCCATTACGGAATGCTTTTTCCCTTGCGAATTTCTCATCTCCCATCAAAATCTCCTTTTTATTGTCTTTTGCATGAAGCACGACTTGGTTGATTACAAAATGTTGTTTTTTAAAGAAAATCCCCGGCTTTAAAAAATGAATTATAATCGAGATCTCCCTGGGATGTCGAAAACATCACCGAGGGATTAGTTAATTACAACCTCAAAATTAATTGCGACGCCGTTTTGAAAACTTAATATTGCCAAACTTTGAGGTTGTTTACGTGTTCATGATACTAATTACCTTATTATTCACAATTTTTGCATTACACGTAAGGGAGACACACATTTGCTACAAAATGAAAATCAAATTGAATTTTTTTTTCTTTCAGAATGCGAAATTAAATTTTGGAATTGAAGCTTGTTTAAGCTTCACGTCACTAATAAATGACGGATCTCGTTAATCGAGTTAGTAGTTTTATTTCCCACTCTTTGTGAACGATTTGGAGTTTGACTGCTGGAACGTGTTCGTGGTCTATGTCGAAAACGGTTTCATATAAAATTTCGCGGAATAAATGAAAAGTTGTAATTGCATAATTTTCTGGCTTGTTTAGAAACATGATTGTGTAGGTTTTAGCTTTTGTCTTAATTTAATTAAATTTAATCCATTGTGTCAAGATGAAGCGTTGTTATTTATTTATTTCTTCACATCAGTCAGTGTTTTAAAAGCGGAATTTCGTATTCGAGGAAGTTTTGAATATTTTTCAAGATTTTATTTGTTTATCTTTAATGGATTCTAATTCACTGAATAATTTAATGAATGGTCTTGGAAAGTTATTTACTTTGTTAATGTTTCTTGCTTAAAAAGTTAATGTAATATTAAGTTGCGCCTTGGAAAATAATCGCGGTATGTTTTAGAAAGAAGAATTTTGATTTAATCCCACATCGTTTGCGAAGTTAAGTAGAGAAATAATTTTGTTTTCTGCATAGTTTTATTCTGAGAAGCACTTAAAAGTCATGTAGTATTTATCTAATTTGGATTTCTAAATAGTTTTTGATGTTATGCGATGTTATCATCGAGATTCCATTTTTTAAAGAATTTTTTATGATTATAAGGTATAGTATAAAAGATTTAAGGTGCGTTTGAAGAAATTTGTTTTCAAGATCAAAAGCATTACGATAAAGTTGCTAGATATAAAGATTTTCGAATATTGGGTTTCCTCGAAAACGATGCATCTTACGAGAAAAATGCAAAACGGAATCTTTAGATTTTTCAGACTTTCAGGCAAAAACTGTAGCTGATAGATTATCTGGCAAAACGATAAATGTACGTAAGACGTCCCGAAAAATACATCGATAAACTCACAAAATGGAAGATTCTGGACTATGTAGATTTTAAGAAATTCTAGATACTAGACAAAAGCAAGTTATCTTTTTTAAATAAATAAACTACGTTGACTACGAAGAAAGTTTTGTTAAATTTTTCTTGCATTCAAAATCAAGCTACGTCTTCCATCTTTAGAGTAATCCAGGAATTTAGCGAGGGAATTTCATTATTCAGTAAAAAAGCTCAGGGAAAAGTCAGGAAATTTGTCTAAAAATAAAAAAGTTAAGGGAAGTGTCCCAACTTAACATTTCCCAAACATTCATGATACAGATTCTGTTACCTAAATCCAAGGAACTGACAGACAGTGAAAGCCGTATTTGGTATTGGTCTCAAGAATAACTTATAAATACTATTTTTCACAGATAATAGTGAATGAGACAGAGACACATTATACTCATTGCTTGATATGATGTACAATTGAAGTTAAATTAAGGTTAAGCAACACCATTTGTATCCTGATAACCTGACTTCGTCTTTGATTCTTTTCATTTCTTTTGTTTTCTTTATGTCTCCTTTTGTTTTTGTGTTTTATTGTTCTCGGAGCATGTAAAATCTAGGAATATGCTTTTGATTTTTTATTTCTCATTTATTTATTTTTGCTTTACCTATTTGAGTTCTTCTGTGGCATGTTTGTATCCAGTTTGTCATTTGGCACGTTTTGGTTAGAATTGCAAAATCAAAGTCTATTTCCACTGTATATTTTATACGGTAATATTCTAATTGTGGCTTAATACTACACTAGTTCAGTCTTTGAAGAGCTAAAGAAGACTGGTGTAAAGCGTTTTTGGGCTGATTTGGTTTATCTTATTATCCCTGCCAGCTATTGCACATACCACAGCCAGTCAAGACTGGTGTTAATTCTCTGATCTTTTTTCAATATGGAAATTTTAGTATAAATCGCTGTATATCTTAAAATAGTCTGTGCTTGACAAGACTGTTTTCAAGAAATAACTTTTTTCTTCTTTGTGTTTCTGCTTCTCTGGATTCTGGTTTTTTGGTTACTTTTCAAAAGTATAGATGATTTTGTTTTGGCTTAAGTAATTTGCTGATTGTATTTGGTCTCTCATCTTCAAATTTGAATTTGTTTCACGCTGTATTTACAGAGTGAAACATGTTTGCCATTCTGTTTCCCTCTTGCTTCTTTTTGGTTTTGCTGTTTGAAGTTATTTCTAGCCAGTCTAATATTTGAGATTTCTTTTTAGTTACTAATCCTTAGTTTTCCAATGTTTACTAAAACGATATTCCCAGCAACTAAGTAGTTTAAAATCTGACGTTAATTAACTATAATATTTGGTCGATTCCCAAGAGAGTTCAGATGTAGATCAAAGTTTGCTGACTTGTTATAGTGCTGATATTCTTTTGAAACGTATGCTGTTGCATTTGGGAAAAAGTACTGAATAATTTGAAGATATCACAGTTTTGGAATAAGAATAATAGAGCAGATAATTATTTTCTCAACTGAGATAATTGGACCAGAAAGGTAGAATTCAGACAACGGCAGAATCTATATTTACTATACTTATTCTAGAAATGTATATCTGAACTTGATCTAAATCAGTAGAAACCTAGGAGTAAATTGGTTTTACTCTCTCCTGTCATAATGAATAAATCAAAAAGAGAATTAGTGGCTAATAGATCTACCATGGCGAACAACAAAAGGGTTCGGTTTCTAGCAGAATTCTAAAATATTGAATCAGTTGTTTGTGCTTAGAAGCTACAATTTTATTTTTTTATTTAGGCAATTGCGTTTATTGATCGAAACGCGATCAATCTTTTTTTTTCTTGAGAGCATTTGAAATTGAAAATTTTTGGGGTATGTTTGAAACATTTCAAGAACATGCTGTGAGAAGGTTGTAGCAATACACATACAAGGATTTTTTTTTGAATGTTATACTGAAAATCAAAACAGTATCAAAATTTAATAGTTAATTTACGAATTTTTAAAATGGGGTGCTCTTGGTGCTACATTCCATTTCCGCTATTTATTTTTCAATGTGATATGTTTGTATCCGTGGCTGGTCAGGATGCTTTCAATTTTACATTTTAAATGTCTCTGTCTATTTTAGAAAATCAATAAATGTGACTTGTTGTGTTTTAATTTAGAAAGTTCTGCTTTTTCGAATTTTCAATATTGTGAGTTCCAATACTTTTTTTGTTTTGCTTTTCCCAGTTTTTCTTTTTTAGTTTGAAACATAAAAATGCCTTCATTTTCTTAAATATTTCTTTCTTAGGAAAATTACGGTAATCACATGTTGGAAGTATTGGGTTATTAGAGTAAGAAAAAAATTGCCGGTGTGATATTATTTCTAATTTGCTCCAACGTTCGCGCTTGAAATTGAAATCATTTAATTTGTACAAATTGGTTACTAAATTACACGTGACAGCTAGCGGAAAACTTTTTTCCTGTTACATTATTGCGTGCTTATATTTTTATATTCCAAGTTATATTATATGTTGGGCAGTTTTAATAATGTAGTGTTTCTTTGTTTTACAGCGAATAATACTTTAATACTTAATCCTACTCTGGATGCTAATTAATAAATTTGTGCGTAATTAAAAGTATTTCCTAGAAAGTTTCGGCGTTAACATGAAGCTATAAATTTCGAAACGCCAACACGTTAGGGTGTAAATAAAGAGGGCGTTTTCAAAGAAAAACTTGCATCATAAATAACCCGAATGAATAATTGGAAATTGTTCTAATTAAAATTGTCTCAAAGCTGTTCGAATTTTTTCTACACGGAAGCAGAAAGAAAGAAAAAGTTCATCTTAACCATGACCAATTCTATTCTTCGACATGAAAGGCAATTCTTGAATAATGAAAATTTTTCGTCTAAGTAAGGAAGGAAGCAATTCCCTCTTTATAGAGCGTTGGATATTTTTACGCATTGTTCCGTACGAATGGAAATTTTAAATTTTTCTCTTTTTTTTCTAAAACCGTCTTAAAAGCCGACCGATTTAGAATTTATAACTGAGAAACCTTTCAAAAGCAGACGCTCGAAAAAATGTTTTTTCTGAACGTATGAGTTCCGGTTATAACTTGAAAATAAGAAAAAGTTTCCGAATACATGAATAAAACTCTTTTAAGTGCTTTAAAAGTTTAAATTTCGAAATTCTGATATATTTTTGTGATGATGCGTTAGGGAGAGCGGTATCAAAATTGGAAGTTAATGGCATAGAATTGAAAGTTTGGGTTATTGGAATAGAAAAAACGAAAAGTTCTTGCTCTCCAAATGGTTATTTATGGATTTATAATTAAGGAACAAAATATCGAATCAAATAACAATAATAGCTGAGTTTTATTTATTGAATGGAATCAATGGTAAGGAAAAAGAAAGGGGCTAAAAATACATGTATAATGTTATTATTGATGATCATAAATGATAATGATGATGAAATAAAATAGTCACGCTATAAAATAGAATTCTTCAGAAAAATTCAACCACGAGATTTTTGTTTAATGAATATTTCATTTTCATATGTGGTTATTGATAGCGTGCAGACAATGAGTGATTGAGCTATTTCGTTTCCGTAGGGAACAAAACGTGGTGTTAAATTTATGTAGGATAAAACAGAATTATGAACTTTGATATTCCCTGTGATAAAATACCAAGAAGTTTTTTCTTTATCTTACTCGTGTTTTACTAGGATTTTTCGTTAATTAAATCTTAGTTAAATACGGCGAGATTCTTCTTATTTGTGTTTTCTTGATCAGAAAGAATTTTAAATCTGCTTGCGTGTGGGTTGGTAAATGTAATTTCTAAATTATCACAGAGTGGATTGCAAAGTTTGAATGCAAACCCTCAGCTTTAGCCTGAAATTTCTAAAGTTTCCTTAAATGTAAATGATAATCATTTTTAAATAAATATTACGTATTATTATAACTTAAAACCTGAATAAATGTTTATAAAATTACTTCTAGAAATTTTCTCTGCGAATTTGCATAACTTCCACGGAAATCTTAAATTATTATCGAACAATAATTTTAATAGACAGATGCTTGAGTATAATATAATGTGTAAGTTTGAACCAAATTCATATAGTTCTAGTGTCATTTTAGAACATACTGTTAAGTACGAGTTTCTTCCCTCCATTTTCAGAATTTCACAACATTTCACTAAGGAACCTACATATGTGGGTTATCAACTTTCCCTCTTAACAATATATCTTATACAAATTCGTCTACTAGTCTGTTGAAAATCAAGCGAGCTGTCAGAAGCAAAACGTTTCGCTTACCCAAAATTCGCTAGGCGGTATAAAACTCGCAATAAAGGATTAACGATTGCACGGTTAATAGCAATTCATCTATATTAGGTTCATAAAACCTTCAGAACGGCTCGTAATTCTCCCCCATTGTCGCCTGTATTATCTACACATTTGTACAGCTAAGCTACTATTTTCGCATGTTTAATATTGCTGAACTAAACAAAACCATTTCCATTTAGCGTAAAATAAGAGGGCGCAAAGCTAGCTAGAGTTTGGAGGGAAGAAACTAACATATAATACACACGACGACGGTTATATTCCGTCACAAAAGCAAGGATGCGCGACTCCCTGGCATTGATTAACGTAATGGCGTTAGATTAGCGGATAATGCGGCACTCCATTCCGGTGTTTCTGTATAATAAGCTCGCTTTAAAGATTTATAGACGACTGCCGTGTGCTTTGTATTTCACTCGTTTACTATTTCGCTTATCGAAAATCGATCTTAGATATGTTTTGTTTACTTTTCGCGAATTGTTGTTTCTATTCTCAGCATTCTTGGCTATTGTCTGCGACTTAACCGTTTTCAATTTGATCTTGTAAAATATAGCCCCTAGACGCAGTTTTTGTCTTTGTACGCGGATAATTTGTAAAGATTCATTTGAACAGATTTACTCACTTTATGATTATTTTTCTAAAATCAGTTTTCTAAATCTTTGACAATTTTCTGTAGTAATCACGCGGGTAATATTTCACATCATTAGAACAAATGATAGGTTGACATCCCCTCTCTATTATTAATTCCATAATGTCGCTGATGTGATGACAAAATTATAAATTACAACTTCCGCGGAATTCGTGTTTGAATTTTGATTGCTAGAAAACCTTCCAATAAATCGTATTACCTAAACCTTGACACCAAAATTAATTTATTCTTAGTATTGTTCTTTAGATATTTGTATCCAAACTGACTTGATTTCAATCGATAAGTATTAACAAATATAAGATTTGATATCCTTATCAATTTGGAAGCGAGTTAACCTCGATATTGATTTAAAACGATTCCTAATTACGACTATTATAAGCCTATTAAATAAATAGATGCTTTAGTATGTCAGTAATTCTACGAGGATTTGTAACCGTAGTGTATTATTATTGCGATGTCATGTAAATCGAGACCAAGATCACCAGTAGCTTAAATGTATAATGTTGTTTCTGTTTCTAATCAATTCGATATAATGAAGGGACAAATAATTACTCAAGACTCGCTTTCATGGCTATTAAAGTTTTGCTCTTCATTCTTACTTTTCTGAAACCTCTAAATCTCACTTACTTTTTTCTTGAACAAAGTAATAGAATCTCCCTGATGTCATTGTGTAGTAGATATTATGTTAAGTAAAAAATCGCAATTGTATTATCTTTTTGTCCTATAAGATCCCCAGATCTTTTAACTTAATGCTCTGTACGAGCCCCTTCCCATTTCAGTTGACCCAGCAATTGAAATTTTAGTTATTTTGGGTACAGTCAAAAAATAATAGGCTACATTCGCTGTTAGCTACCTAATCAAATAACACAATATATCTAATAATTCAGAATCGAAAAACAATGTCTTAATTGTCTTGCTTTTTCGCACATATCGTGGCTTTGTGCTAACTGAACCGGTCGTTTTAAACTTTCAAAACTATATTTTTCTTACGCTGTATCGCGATAAGTCTAATAATTTGCAATTTCCGAGTTTGATTGTCCAGGTTTAGATAACTTAATGATAATTAAATGAATTATTTTACTGATACACTTTCCTCTAACCATTGCAAACAATACAACTACTTTAAAATGTTCAAAATAAATAAAATTTGTTTTGGCTGACATTGGCAAGTTTTGAAAGTTTAAAACGACCGGTTCAGTTAGCACAAAGCCACGATATGTGCGAAAAAGCAAGATCACAGCTGCCGATAGAAGAGCTTTGAGGAGAATTATTGAGAAAAACCGCCGTGTTAGTTACCTCCAATTAAGTTCTCTGTCGAGTGATGCTGTTGGAAGACGCATTTCGAGATCTACATGTCATAGGGAGGCCTATAAATAAATGGGATTTGATACTTACAAGTTAAGTTTCCCATTACCAGTATTTCTTTTTTCTCCTAAAATTGATAATATTAAAGACCAAAGAAAAGCCACTTTTAACGTCACTGCAAAAACAAAATAGATTAAGATGAGCAAAACAACATAAGCATTGGACACCTCAACAATGGTATGCAGGACAATGGTGTGATGAGTCGCGGTTAGAGGTGTGTGTTGGAGATAGTAGAAGCCGCGTTATTCAAACAAAAACAGGAAGCGTCCCATCTCGACTGTCTCAAACGAAAAGTGAGATTTCCAGCTTTGGTTATGGTCTGGGGCAGCATGTCAGCAAAAGGGATAGGAAAACTTCATTGTATTAAAGGAACTGTCTATACTAACAAATAATTTCAAATTTTAGAAGAATTAGAAGAATATTTGACTTCAGGATAGGATTTTATATTTCAACAAGACGGCGCAGCATGCCACACCTCAAAACAATTTTTAAAATGGCGAAACGACTACAGTATACCACTTTTAGAGTAGGTTTCTAGTAGTCCTGATTTGTTATCCATCGAAACTTTGTGGCACGAGATGAAAAAGATGCTGCGAAAACATCCTGCAAGAACAATCCACGAGTTGAAGCAAAATCTTCAAGAAATATTTACTTCAAAATCTTGCCAAAATTTGATAGATTCGGCTGTTATTAAAAATAAGGGCGACGTTATTCAGTAGAAAACTTTAAAATTATATTTGTTATTTGTTCATATTTGTTCATATTTTTCATAGTTTTTTTAATTTTTGTTAATTATGGATTTTAGTCACATAATAAATCATTTTTACAGCTAAGAGATGTTAATAAATGTTTAGCAATAAATAAAACTTTGGAAGTTCATGTAGTAGCTGTATTTTTACGAATGATTGAAAAATCATCGCCTGGGCCAACTCAAATGGGAAGGGGCTCATATCGTGAAAAATGTTGAAACGTGCTATTTGTAGAGAACTGTTGCAGAATCCGGAATTAGACCATCCAGAATCTAGATATATCACCTTCTGAGTTATTATAATCCAGAAGAATTAATGGTTACTGGATTTGATCTCCCTATCAATTGATTTATCCTAATTTAGACTTTGCACCTTCAAACGTGACGACTAATATGCTTAATTTGTGAAAAAATGACTGCACAAGGATACGTGAAATACCCTGTATAATTGAGTAGGAACAGCGAAAGTCTTTTGACTATTTAGTAGGTATGCGACTGTAATCTTCTCTTTTTTTGAATTCATTTAATATTAAAGTAGAACCACTTAATTAAAGCTTGTATATTATTACGCTTTATTTTCCAACAAAGAACTCAATATTTAGCTCTCTCAAGCAATATTTTACACGAGAATTGTTAGCTGCCTTAATTCCCATCATCAGCTCGTTTATATTATGTTGTTATTCAACAAGAATGAATTTTACGACCCAAGAAACCCGGGAGATGATGTTATGTTAAGTACAACGTTCTTTCCATTAAAGTTACAGTTCGAATAAAAGAAAAATGTCAAGATCATCAAGAAGAGAAATAACAAAATTGGGAACGACCATTTATTGAATGTCCCTTTAGAACAATAACATGATTAGGTAGGACTATCGGTCTTTTGTACTACCTAGTTTCCAACTTTTCTCTATACATCTTTCAGGATTAATTTAGGGTTCTTCATGCTTAACGAGGATGAATGTTTGTTTTTGCGAGTTGATGCTTATAACTTTACAAATCCATTTTTCTTTTGTATTTTCCCGTATGTAAAATTCTTTATATTTTTTCATTTTGAAAATGCAAATGTTTCGAATGGAAGTCTGTTCACTTTGATAAATTTATACCATTAGAAATGACGGAGAAGGTAAACCCGCATAGGTGATGTGGGTGGACGTTTGTTACACGATCTGGCTTTCAGGTAATCGTCAAGTTTTCAATCAAACTTTCAGACGGTTCGACTTGTAGGTGTATTTTGTTACAAATTGTGATGGGAATTTTTAACAAATATTCTCGTTTTATTGAAAACGAGAAATTTCAATTCCGTGTACGTTTGCCGTTGCGACCAATTTAGAGAGACGTCGTGTTTTTGATATATATAAAAATCCGAGCTTACGCTAAAAGGATTTAGATTTTATTTGAGCGTTTATGTGAAATGTGAGCAAAACAGAAGTTCTCCAGCTAAAGTTTTGTTTAATATTATTTACGGTTCGCTTCCTGCAGTTGTTTTGGGAATTTTTGATTTTTAGGAAGTATTGTCGAAGATCATTTTCAATATATCGAGGTGTATATGAAAATGTAGTTTTTTATATATTCATTTTTCCATAGTAGACTCTCAATATTGAATATATAAAACCCTGTTATCGAAAAGGTCGCTGATACAAAGAAAACTCTACCCGTGAGCTTTCACGTATTATCACGTCTTGTCTTCTTTGTGAAATCTTATTTTATTATATTATTTTGCGCCTTCCCTGAATCGAACGGTCTGCTGTATTTTTGATATAATATTCTCTACACCTGGATTGTGTTATTTTCAGAATTTTCACTCCAGCAATTCGAGATTTAAATTGTGTCTTCCATCGAATTTAATTTTAACAGCAAGAATAATTAATCATTTCTCTTCTCTTTATATCGATTGTCAAATTACGTTATTTCTCAATTTCAGAATTAATTGGAAATTAGAAAATTCTACATTCACTGTCGAATTCGTGTTGTAGAAAACGATAGCTATCTTCGTAACGTTAACGAGCGAATTTCGTGATAACGTTAACTTTTTAATTTAATTTTTTACTTTTTCCCTCCCTCTTTATTGTCGGCGATTAATTGAGATTATGGCTGAAGTGAACAACAGTTTTTATTCCTATCAGATTTCAGGTATGAACTTTTTATTCTTCGGCAAGTGTTTACTAGAGGTATCAGTCGATTAACCATAAATCCGGTTCTAGAAATTTTCAATGAAAAAACGAGTGATTAATTTTCTGCCACAAGATCCAAAAGCGTTTGTCCTGCTTTGACGTTGTGAAAGATTGATAATTTTTTTTGTTCCCGTTTTATTCTGAATAGGAATGCGTAAAAGAGGGAGAATTAAGAGGAATTGTAGTACTTTATTATAAATTTAATTTCTTAGAATCGTTAATGAAAATCGAAACTTACAGGATGATACCTATTTTTGAAATTATCATAAATTATGGAAATGTAGGCTTTATCTGTAATTTAGTGCGTGTAATTTTTCAGAATATCAACCTTGACATTTTAATGAGTTCTGGTTAAATACTAACTGTGTAATCAAATTGCAATTTTCTTATCGTTAATGCACGTAAATTTTGCATAAATAGTTTTTTTGTGTTGTAAACTGAAAAAGGTTTCCATTTCAAAAATAGAATTTTCATGTTTCCTTTCTGGTTAGTTTGTTGTATGTTTATACGGAACCTTTTTAAATTTGTGGGTAAACATTTGTACAAAAAAACCAACTCTATGCCACGTCGTTTATTTAAATTCTTTCAATTTTGTGTTTTATTAACGAATTGTTAGTTTACTTTATTTTCTAAATCATTCCACAGGAATTGATTATCAACTATGTGCACGATAATTAGTTCTAATTCTAATATAGATTATTTAGCATTTTTCGAGAGTCAGTGTTCACTCGATTTCGATAATCTCACCAAGATCTGAACTAAAACATAACAAGACCCTTAATTCTAAGGTTTATCCAGACAAGATCTGGAATTTCTTTCTACAGTGAAGTTTTACGCATTTAAATTAATTAAAATGAATTTTAAAGACTTCTTTTTGATGATGCTAACTATAAAGAAAACAACCTACGTTCGAACGAAAGAATATCACTTGCGAACTCTTGAAATTCCTCAGATACAGGACTCGAGGTCATTAAAGATGTTTCTTTAGCATTTTAAATCGAAACCAAGATCAAGTCTATTATACATCAAGACGAAGGCCTAGAGCAGTCTTTGCCCAAATCTTGAATTAAAGACCAAGACAGCTAACACGGCTTGAAAATTCTTGAGACCAAGACTATGATTTACAAATTTTCTTCTCGCCGAAAATTCTGTTGGCTTATAAAATAAGGCATGATACACAATATTAAGGATTCATGTTGACTGATAACTAGCTTTGTTTTAGTAACGTGTTCTTGACAAAACCGACAACTAATATTTTTTGATTATCCGAATTTTACATTGTATTCGAGAAAGCGCATTTTCACTTTGGGTTCTCTGGATGTTGCTCAAGTGTATTGAGAGAAACAATCCTCGACTGCTTTTCATCTTTGGGATTATTAGACATTTTGGTTTAGATATTAGATACTTGTCCATGTAGCTGAAGTTTGGTATTATTGATGGTTTGGTCAGAGGTGAGGTCAAGTTTGAACTTGCATTAGAGATAGGTTAGATATTTTTTGTTTGCTTTGGTTTAGTTAATTTAGATTTGACTAACTTAAGTTTGGTTTGTTGTGGTAAAGGAAGCCCGCTACTATGTTATACTTTAGAATGAATTACAATTGACTTTTTTCCCTTGAATAAAGAGTGTCTCAGTTAACCCAAGTATTTTGCATAATAACGGGTGGGCTAAAAATATCCGGAAAATATAAAAAACAGAGTAGGCTGCCGTCAAACAATAATCTGTCATTGTAACTTTCCGAATTAGTCTATCACAGTTTATTCGTGCTTCTATAGAGTTAAAGTGATTACTATTTCGTCAATATGAAAAACAGTGAAGATTTGCGTAAACATGTATACGACATGCTTAGACATGAAGAAAAATGTTATGTGATAAAACACTTTAAAGAGGAAAATATTTTGACATCGACAATCTACGACATCATTACACGGTATGAAAATGATATACCATTTAATTAGAATCCAAAACCAGGAAGACCATCACGTCTCAGTACCAAAGAACAAACAAATATTATTCGCAATGCTGAACACAAGATTGATGCCTCTCAATGAAAATTGGCAAGGAAGTTCGATGTCTCACGAGGGTGAAAATTGCAAAAGAATATCTTGAAAGAGAATAAATCAATCATTATGGATAACAAAAAGTATTTTACCTTTACAAATAACAACATGCTCGGAAATAATGGGTTTTACAGCAAAAACAAAGAAAACGTTCCAGATAACATTAAATTTAAGTATAAACAGAAATCTGAGAAGAAAATTTTGGTCTGAATTACAATTTCTGAGAAAGGTATTTCAGAGCTAGTCGTAAGACATTCTTTTGGTTCAGTCATCAGTGCAGAAGTGTATCGAGACCAGTGCTTTCCAATACTGCATAAATTCATTGATACTTTCATTCTGATGGTAACTATGTGTTCTGGCCCGACTTAAGAGTCTTCACATTACGCAAATAGTGTCCAAGAATGGTTACGCAGCAAAAATATAAATTTGTCCCTAAAAATGCAAATCCTCCCAATGTCCCGAAGGCACGATCTGTAGAAGACTTTTGGGGCATTTTAGCTTTTTCGGTCTATGAAAAGGCATGAGAAGCAAAATCTGCAAGAAGTTTACAACTTCACGTGAAAAAAACCCAAAGAAATAAAAATTGATGCCATCCAAGATATGATATGTATGTTTAGGAGAAAATTAAGAAAAATCTAGGAAAAAGGTCTGTTCTGCATTTTGTAATATAAGCATCCTAGCCAGGAAATATTGTTGAGTTTGCAAATAAAGTTAATTTACCTTCAATTTGTATCTTTTTTATTTAATCGTTTTATACATTTTTCCGGATACTTTTAGCCCACTCGCTAATCACTTGGTCTAAGATCAACAAAAAACTTTTATGATGAACTCTCCTTCATGCACACCGTTTCGCAGATATTCAGAATGTCAAAGTTCACAATCATTTCAATAACTTTCTTACTGTGAAACTCTTAGGATTTTCTAGGTTTTTATGTTTGATGCTTCTATCAGACACCCTTATTGAAAAGTGGTGAGAATTCAGAGAACACATCTTCTCATCCGATAGGTAAGTAAAATCGCAGCTTTCGTGTTGAATACAATATTGCATATTGAAAATAGTTTTCAGTTATATAAAATTCTATTGTTAGTGGAATGAAGGAAAACTCCACGGTTCTAGATATCGGCTTGTCTAATGACCGTAGTAGTGCCAATGCCTGAAAACAAGTAAAGAAATGTTCTTGTAATAATACGTTGTTTTTAAGTAAAATTCTATTTTCTGAAATCTTCTTGAATGCATGAATGAATCATTATTAAGGATGAATATTCAGGAGTAAATAAAAACATCATGTACATAGGAAATGATAAGTTTTACTTGCCTTTAAACTAACTGACAACTTTACAAAATACAAGGATAAGAATAACGATCTATACGTAAAATTTTCTAGCATGAAAAAGCATTTTAAAAGTACAATTCAATAGCATCAAAATCAAAGTAGGTGCCCCAAAAAAAAGAAAAAAGTGATTAGTCTATATTTGTATAAAAACAAAAACCAATCTGGTTTAACATTTTCTCGTAGTGTAATCTGCTTTAGAGAAATTCATCTTTGAAGAAATTCAAGTATCTTTGTTGTAAGGAAAATGCCTAGTAAATTGTGATTTTTTTTTTTCAAAGAAACAAAAGCATCGAGGTAACATTGTTATATAATTTAATGAAAAAAATATAAGTTGTATTCTGAAACATCCTGTATAATGTTTCATTAACAATATCGCACTTTTTAATCAACGAAATTTGAAACGCTTCTCTTGTCTCCGATGTTTACTATTTAGCCTTTCCACAGACACATGGCTGTGATGTTCAAAATCTTCAGTGAAAAAAAAAGCCGACACTCTAGGGATTGTTTTGTCGCATTGCAGAATTACTCTACAGTAGGCTTTGAAAGATTTATTCGGTTACTGCTTATAATTTAAGAATTTTGCAAACCTGATAAACTTTAGGGATTCTGATGTGAAGTGTCTACTCTAGACTAAATATTCCGGTTTACTAACTTCGACTAGGAATTTCTAAACAGTGTGCTCTGCATTTTAGAATTGGTAATAATTTTATTGATGAAAACCAGAACCTTCTTGCTTAATTATATTTTATTGTGATTAAATATTAACAGGAAAACGGTCTATTTTAAGTGTTTGAATATATTTCTATACCTGTTAACGTATAAATTGAAAATAACCAATTATCGCGTCCTCGTCTAATAATTTAGTTTAACTTTACGGTTGTTGACTTATAACCAACGTCAATATTAGATGTTTATTTTTAATTTTCCAATTTTCTCCTTTCATGAATATTTTCACTTATATAAAATTTGAAGATACTAAGCTTCTTATCTGTTTGAGTACATTTTTAATTTTCTTAATAGTTTTTGTTTTTCACCTTGCTTTTATACCCATAAATATTTTATTAGGAAGAAAAATTCTCTACATTTCCAAACAAGTGTAAATTAATAATTTAAAATTCAAAACTGCTAAGAACAATGAGAATCTAAAGAGAAGAAGAAACAGGAAATTTAAAGAAATAAATTCTTAATGTATAAATTACACAAAGACGACCGACAATATCGTTTCTACCACCGAATCCGATTTTGGCTAACAGGATTTTCCGGTATATCAGTGACTAAGATCTTTTCTTACACGAAGGAAGGGATGAGTGGCTATCACCTTCAAGCAGGAGCAAAAATTTTCTGAATGGAAAAGACCTCTTCCCTACTACTTCGGGATAAATCCTAAACGTCAACGTTCTCGAAACCTTTTTCATTCCTGTTGCTTTAACCTGAAATTTTTCGCGCCATTGACATTCAACTCAAGATCAGATATTACTTTAAATCGCGTCCTATTGACTCCTAAATAGAAGAATCTCTTCTTAAAAATGTTACACAGTTTGATGTTTCTTCTTTCTTATTGTTGTAGTTTGTTAGTGTAAAGTACATTTCCGAAATCGAGAGTGTTTTATTTTTATTTCCATTTGGAAGGAATAAAGTTCTCTGAATGTGGGACACACACTTTGCTTTTTAATGCAAATTTTATACAACGGAGGTCAAAATAATTTACAAAGTTTCAGCTAATGACTTTTGTATTAACATATTAAAGTGTCAAAAAATAATGGAAAAAGGAGAAGACAAAAAAAGTGATAAAACTTTTAATAACGGAAGCCGCAAAAAGTACCTTCATCATACATAATATCTGAAAATTTTATTAACGTGTTTCAAAATCACCTGCTGAAAGTTATGATTTTTTCTGGGAAAAGGGACTCTTTTGGGTCTGATTTACATTTTAGAGTAGTAAGCACGCGCTTTCGTAGGTTTTCAAGCCTACATTTATTTACATTTTCGACTTTTTTTTTTTGTTGGATGCATAATATACACATGTCGAAGTTAATATTGCCTGTTGGTTTTTATACGTTATGCAGATTAAAATGGTCACCCACACGTTAATTCTTTTTAAAACATGTCAAATGGCTATCAAAATGTTTTTTCAGTTTTAATGTGTTTTCAAAGTCATTGTAAATTTTCATCATTGTGAAACTTTTAGTACATCAGTTTATTTGTCTAGTACAACAGCCGCAATTGAATTAAACTACGTGCTCATTACATGCATTATTCGTCGTCTCTCTTTTATCGCACTATGAATAGAAAATTCTGCTTTAAATTAGTGGCAATGGGGTTAATCGATTTTGCCCTTCGAGTAATCTGAAAATCCTCACGTGTTCGTTCGTGTTCGCGAGAACATTAATTTTACTAATGATGGTATCTCGTTATCTGTGCTATTACATGTGCAGAAATATAGTTTAGAAAAAACAACAACAGTGTTGGTTTTTCCTAGCACTTATTTCTTTTTTAATATCCGGCGATTTTCTAATATTTTCCATGCATGTTTCATATTAATTTGTTACATAATACTAATTGGACGTTTTCAAAGCAGTTTCTATTTTCGGAATATCAATATTAATTCTCAATTTGTTTCGTTTGATGTTTCATGCAGAAGTTAAGTACATACAACTTCCTATACTTTTACATAGAATTAATTTGTACACGTACTTTGTGTGGGGAAAATATGGTTTTCTCGAGATCAGAAAGGGGAAGTGTTATAAACGATGGGGAATTCAAAAGAAGTCAACCATTCAACATTCTGACGGTTTTCAGACCAATATTTCATATATTCTTAGACAGGAAGGTATTTACACGTAATGATTTTCTTTAAATTAGACTTTTCAAGGCACGCTTGAAGAGAACCATTTAAGAAATGAATAGAAGCATTTCCTGCCATGTTTGCAGACGTTATGAATTGCTTTTAATATTTTAGATAGTCTGGAATTGATTCCACCGATTTCCGCAGTTGTTTCCTGTTTAGTGTTATTTCTTTGGTGTGCCTTCTTTCACTTTTCGAAGTTGTTCAATTTTACTGTAGCCATTCCGAATCTTTACCAGCGAGTTTATCAGAATAGCTGGTTTTCCAATTACAATGCATTTAATTGCTTGGTAACTAACACGCTTTCTTCTCGTGTCAATGGCAATCAGTTGTGTATTAATAGGAATCTTGAAACACTAAGGATATAAAGTTTCTTGTGCCGTCTTCAACATAAGTTCTTCATTTACAGTTTTTCGCCTTGAATATATGATCTAGACTTTCTTGTTAGACTCCTGTTTCGCTCTGGGTGATGAACGACACTTTGGACGCAGATTGCACATGACCTCTTTGTGCAACTGTCTGATTTCGGATCTATTTTGCCTGCAAATTTTTAAGATTCAATTCTACCACGTTGCTCATTTTTTGATTGATTGTCTTTTTTGAAAATCTGCTTATCTTTCAACAAATTCAAATTTCTTATAGCCCTTTGTGTACTTTTGAATTAATAACCGTGTTGGATTTATCATCATAAAAGTTCAAAGTTTGCAAATCTGTTTGGAGGAGGCCCAACTTATAAATTGTAAAGAATGTATCGGAGGAGTTCGGTCAGGATACACATTTCTCTTTCTTACTGGTACTACTAATTGTCTAAAATGTCTGTGGATGATACGATTTCTTTTTGGCTTAGAGTCTTGCCGTCTCCTGCTTGCTTTATTCAACCTGATACACTTGAATAAGGCTTTTTCAAGTATTAGATTAACCATGCAATTCTAGCTATATTCATACAACCATATACGTTGAACCATCAAAACAAACATTTCAGTTTCATATAATAAAATCCCTACCAGGGGTTGGAGTACCTTCAGATCTGGCTAAATTCTAGTTGATAGCAAAATGTCGATTAGTAGTGCGAGCAATGAGGTCCAAGAGAACCGCGCTACAAAAAAATTATTTTGTTTTTTTTTGAATTCTTTTCTTTTTCTTGAATTTGTTCCAAAAATTGTTGTTCAAAAAAAACTTACTTTTATTAAATTTGCTCTCTTACTTGTGTCATCACTTTTCCTAATTTGAGGTATTTTGATACATCTGGAATATTCAAAATGTTAAATGAAATAGATTCCATGTAAAATGAAAATTGAATCTTTCCAATTATCACGTTAGTTTTTCTCAAATTTTCTTTGATGTATCATTATTTATACCATCAATATGCATTTATCAGTAGATCAGTAGATTTGCTTTTAATTGTAGCAATATCATGTTTTTAGCAGTTTCTAAGTCTAAGCGTAATAGTCGTTGCATTTTGCAAGCTACTAGTAATAGATAGTAATAGAATTATTCAAGTGTATCAGATTGAATAAAGCAAGCAGGATACAGCAAGAATCTAAGCCAAAAAGAAATCATATCATCATCCACAGACATTTTAGACAATTAGCAGTACCTGTACGAGAGAGGAATGTGTATCCTGACCGAACTGCTCTGGTACATTCTTTACAATTTATAAATTGGTCCTCTTCCAATTTGTTTTAGGTACTGATTGTATTGATTTTTAGTATAATGATTTAAATAGTGATTTAGATCGAAGATAAATGAAGGTTTTGGATTTTTGTCAGAAACTTGCATTATTACGACTACCTCGTTTGGATTCGAGGTTACGTTTATAATTTAGTTAATGTTATAAATTATTATATTTTCGCAATTTAAAACTATGTTAGCGTGCATTCCTTTTACCCACGTCCAAGACCACCATTTAAATAGTTCGGTGCATTTTCCAATAGTTAGCGAAATGCTTTCGACATACAGTATGATATGTGGCGAATCTTGTCTACACTGGACTGATATAAAAAAAATCACCCAGTTCTGAAAAAATATCTTCAGAAGAGCTAATAGATTTTTGCAAGGGTTTTATGTATCAGGTAATATAATTCAAGTAATGTCGTCTGAGTGGCTTTCTTCGCTGTGTCTTTCATTCTTACATTTAATTTTGAACAGCTTTCAGTAAATGAGGTTATTCTAGAATTTCCTCTCATACCTTTACGTGTTATATTGTTACAATTTCCTGTAGATCAATAAAAGACGAAAACAATAATTTCTAAATAGTAGATCTGCGTTTCATTTGAGTGGCATTTGGCAGAGGTGTCATTAAATTTTCATTCACTTTCCTCGCCTTCCATTAAACTTTGATTTTTTTATGTAAATGGAAATCAAACTAAAATAACGCCTACGGAAGGAAAATTTCGTATTCGAGATTCAAATTTCAACCAACTGTTGCAGTAATGGGAAGAGTTCAGTTCTGATTAGTTTTCATTTTACGTTTCTTTTTAACATCGCGTCATTTCCTTTGTTATTTTTTCTCTTGTAACTAAATAATGCGGTTAACTGTGTTTTTAATACCTAAAAAAATGTTTGCTTGGGTAATCTGATCCCGCGCTTTGTGGTAAAATAGCGAGATAATGTTTTGCCTTCATTTTCTACTCGCATTTCCCGTACTAATAAATTTGATTACTTAAAATGAAATGAAAATGTAATAACGCCCCGCTTTTAATACCGTTGAAATACCAAGCGGTTAAAGTTTGGTTTTTCAAAAGCTTTATATTAAGAACTTCTGTTTTCTTTTAGTTTCTTTTTAAAATGAAGTTAATTTTTCTGTTTATTTATGAAGTCCCTCTCGGGTTTTGTTTTTTTTCTTCTGTGATCTTCAAATGAACTTAACTCGTTGGTTCGAAAAGAAAAATGTCTCTAATTATTAAAGGGAAATTGAATGCGAAACACAATTTTCAACGCCTTGGCCAAAAATGTATCACATTTGTTCGCGTGACTATTAAATCACCATTAAAGTAGTAATATATTAAACGGTCTGAAATTTGTTTTCTCCCTTTATTGCATGCTTAGTAAACAAAAATTATTTTTGCTTTGCTACTTTAAAATCCTCAGTACTAGGTATTAAAATTAATTATAAATCCGATTTCCATGGATGTTACGTGTAGGTTTTAAAAGTAAAAACGCTTCGTTGCTTCTGCTGGTCAGAGATAACCTTTTGTAAGGTTTAATGACTAACAAGCTGGACTTAACAGTAGGTAATTCCTTTAAGCCAAAATATCCCTTATATTACAGAGGGTTTGATAAGGAAAATCCTTTTCACTGACCCTACATGTCTGGTAGCTCGATGGAATTGCCACTGGGAGAAGTCGTGATTTTTACAGATGGTAGAAAGGGCTCATCGTTTAAACCAATTAACTGCTACTAGAGATTTTTCCTCTTTTTCTCTTGATCTTGTTTTTATTATTTATTTTTTCATATTAAGCCTACAATAGAGATTTATTGGAATTTATTATCGGGCTTATCCACATGTTGCAGTTATTTATTTGCTGATTAAATAACGAATTGCATTTGAGAATAGAAATTGCAGTCTGTAAATGTCTTTGTAAATATTAAATATTTTATTATCTGTTACTTTTATTTACGTTTGATGAGTTTGACGTCTGTTTATTTAGTTTCATGCAGAATGACATAAATTGTTTGATAACAAAGTGTGCTTTGATGTTGCTTGTTTTTCTATTGGTGCACTATTTAGTTGGTTTTAATAAATCCAATTAAAATGAATTTAGCTTAAAATATTCTGCATATGGAGGCTATAAATCGGTAAATAACCTAAAATATTCTTGTGTTAACACTTTTATTTGAGAAATTCCCGGGATTATAGTTTTTGATGTTTTTTCTGATACCGATTTAAGTACATGATGTACAATGGTCTTATCCCCAATAGATGAACTTATTTAATAAAAAGAAATTAAAAACTCTATTCAATTAGTCCTTGGAAAATTTGAATGCAAGATTTTGTTATTTTTAGATATTTCATTTTCAATAAAAATAACAGTAACGGAAGATTCCGTCCTTTACTTTTACTTTTTCTCTTTCCAACGATCCAGCGGAATCACGAGCTTTTTTTTTTAATTAAAAAGGGCTTATGATATTTAGAAAAAAAGACTTAGTAGATGGAAAGAGAGTTATATTTTTTAGCTCATTTATAACTTTTTACTAATTAGTGCTAAGAAAAAATGCCCACTTTTAGCATGATGAGTTGAAAATTAGCTCATTTCCGATTCTTTCTCTCTGTCCAAATGAAAGGCAACCTGCAGCATATACGTGTAATTAATTATTTCTACAGAAGTTTAGACCGAACGCTTCTCAAAACCTTTCCAAGGGTTGTAATTCTTAAAATAATATTTTTCTCCGTGAAACGAAAAAATAAATCCCACCGCAAAAATCCCCTAAAGATCGTTTTCACCCGCGTGCCCTTTTCCACATGAATTGATTAGAACGGTTCGAGTTCTATTATCCATTTTATTTTCTTCAAGTGCTTGCCCTCTCGGTATCAAATTACCCTCTTGATGACTCAATCAAACCGTAGGTTTATCCACATGTCCCATTTCTCATCTTCGACTTTTGTTCCCCCCTTCTTGATTTTCACACACCGTGAACGAAATTAATGTCATGTTTGTATTTTACCTCTTTGTGTATGTCTCTTTTATCTCTTTTACTGTGCCATTTTAACCCTCTAAAATTCCATCTGCTAGTTTTACCCAGGAACGCTCTCTTAATTGGACTTGGAGGACTTAGATAAAGTTGTTTGTTTTAGTAAATGACGCGTGATGAATTCAATTAGTTTGCAGAGGTAACAGAAGAATTTCTCTAACATTCTTATTTTGTTTGAAGAGATATTAGGAATTATTTTATCGAACAGTAGAAGGAAGATATAAATAATATCGATCGTTTAAGAAAAGATATTTTGCAAGATAATGTATTTTTAATGGGTCTTCGCTATTATTAGAAAACGATTCTAAAAACAAATTAGGAACTTTTGCCAAATTTGAAGTCCCGGTTCAGGATGTTACATAAAAGTTTCTCTTTTTTTATTGTTTGAAGTTTACCGAATTAAAACATCTATCTAAAACCATCACCGTACTTACCACGTACTAATGTTAAAATACCAAGTGGCATGACTAGAATGGCGACCATGAGATCAGTGATGGCCAAAGACATTAAGAAGTAATTAGTAACATTTTGAAGACGTCGCTCCCACGTTATGGCTAGGCACACCAATATGTTACCAGCAGCAGTTCCAACCACCAAAACAAGGGCCAAAAGGCCCCACCAATTGTTAAATTCTTGTTGAGATCCATCTGTACGATTTAATCCCGCAGCCGATACATTGTTGTAAATTATTGTCGCTTTATAATACACTTTGTCGTCTTCCGACATTATTTCGCTTCTTTTAAATTGAAAAATTTAATTAGATGCAGTCTTGAACTTGCACTTTAATCTAAAAAACATTTTCAAAATTAAAAAACACTCAGGAGCGAGGGGATATATTTTATCTCTTCGTGATCAGATTCAATTAACTCGAGTGGAAAATGTTTAATACCCGATTTAATTACTTTTTTTTAGCTCGCGTCAAAAGTGATTTTGTTTTATTTTCGAGCACTATATTGGAAAAGATTAACCAAAGGATTTACCATTCAGTTTTTTGTGATCCTGAAAAAAGGGGTTTCAGCGAGGTTAATTACGTATGTTATTAACTTTGTGGATTTCATTTAAAATTGAGCTGTTGGTATCGGCGGATGATGATGGTGGTGGATTCCATTCTGATGTTGGCAAACAATGGATATTAAATGTAATTTATTATGCCTATTAATTACAACGAACCTGACGCACGTGGCCGACTTATAACCCTAGGTTTTCATTAACAACAGCCCTACGTTGTAAATCATGAACTATTCAAACTCCGACGCGATTTTCCTGCAAACGTTTCTCCCCCCTTTCCGTTCATAATTTACTTTCCCATAAATTATTTTTTTATTAACCGTCATTATTGTTCGTATTTTTCACTTTCAATTATTTACATCAAGTTAAACAAGACATGCTTTTAAAGAAGTTAAAAAGTTTGATGAACGTAAAAAGTTTTTCAAACTCGCGCTCTTTTCCACTGACGTTTTGCGTCCGCGTGTTTTCTAAGCGACGTGCCGTATGCGTCTGAAGAGCGTCGCGACGCCACGATGTATGTCAGTGGAAAATCGGAGCAGCGTCGCTTTACAGACCTTACATACACGCGCCTGCGTCTCCTGATTACAAAAATTCAAGTTCTTTTTTGTTGATGTAGGTTGAGAATAAATTTTGCTCGGGTAATGTTAAAAGTAAAAAAGAAGAGCTATAATCTCTGTGTAATCAATTATTTAATGTGGTTATCTGTGTGTACGCACCTACACGAAAAATGTCTCGCTAAGGGTGAGGTTGGTTTTTTAAAATTAATTAGGCAAAATCTGTATTTTGAGTTCCGATATTTATAACTGATATACTTTTAGTAGTATATTCTTATTGAAAATAGATTTACTATGATTGGATCGAGATTGCGAAAAGTAATTTTGGTATCAAAATTTGAAAGTATATTTTCCAATAAGGAAATTGACTGAGCTTAATTTGTTATTTTCAAGATCATAGTCCGGTGTCAACGCACCCTTGGTGTCTCTAAGGACTTAAACAGGTCGAAATCTTTCTTGTTAACTTCGTAGGTCCCTGATGTGATTAATCGTGTCTAAAATTGTATTACTTACTAGGAAATCCGATATTGACTCTTGCTGTTATAAAACAAACTCACGTTCCCATTCGTAAGCTAGTTTTTCTCTTAGGTTTTTTTTCCCTTAGACAAAGTATCTTAAATATAAAACAGACCTGCTATATCTCTTGCTTAGTTGCTCTGAAGTAATAGCATTAACTCCTAACTAAATTTATCTTTTCCTTCTTTTTAAGGTTTAAATGTAAATAGGTATTTCTTTAGGAAAATGTATCAAGTTTTAGCTTTAAGAATTTCATGTATATATAAAAATCTTATTGATGAATTTACTCTCTTCTCTGTAATAGAAAGGTTTGTATTTGTTTATCGTCTTGAAGAAATCTTAAAATTTGACTGCCCAACGTAGGTAAAGACTATTTGTAAGTTTGAATGTGAGTATCTGTTGGCTGACTGTAAACGCGTAATTTGAACTTTACCACCGCACAGATTCTAGCTAACTAAATACTTAACATGCGTATTTGCATATGGATTCTAAACTTTTAAACAGTCGGTATGTAGATGGAATTGGTTTTAATGGTCATATTTGCATTAATATTATAATGTTTACGAATACCTACTTATGGTGACACAACACATAAAAGTAAGTTATGATACCTTTCATTTTCCAAATGAGATCGAGAAATGTCTCTATTGCGAAAGCTCCAAGTATCGAAGAACTGGTTGAAATGTAACAGCTATTCTCGTGGTTGATTTTACTTTGCAATACATTGAATAAGAGCGAAACTTAGGATAGACGCACCCCACCAATCACCCGATCGAAAAATGCTATCAGTTAAAGAAATAAAAATGAATACCTCGAAGCCCAAGCACAGCTAATATATAGGTGAACAGAAATGTTTCCACAAGGGTTGCTATTTGCTGATCCAGACAGCACGAAGAATAATTAATGAACTTCGGAAAGTTTTGTGACAATATTGATTGAAATAACTTTTCTGCTTACTCCAATTACAAAATGTACCAGCTTTCGTTTTTTCAAATAAGAGCTCTAAACGTAAAACTAGAAATCAGCTAAATTCGCTATCGATGAAAATGAAACATTGAAAAATTAGAACTTGGCAATTTGAATGCGAAATGCCAATGTGCCTACATTAAACAGAATAAAATTTTTGAAGATTACAAGGTCACAGTATCCATACTTGATAGGATGATCACCATCTTGGACAATTAGCAGATTTATAGAATGAAAGTGAACGTGAAGTCTTGTTGCAGTCACTTCGGAAAAACTAGATGAGAAAGGAGCTTACGAAAATGACTTGTAGATATTTTAGTGGAATGAAAAGGTAAGTCATTTTGCTTGGCAACTGCTTCATTGTTAACCTGTTCCCGTATTTTTTCCCTCTATTGTCTGACTGTATCATTTTTAGTCTGCACCATTTATACTTGTCAACTTCTTCTGGTATCGTTCTTAAGGTTCTTTCTTCACATGTTGCCATATTTATATTAACTTGGAATTCACGTCTATTTTGCCCTTAATGCACCGTTTTGATCTAGCTAAGGCTGGTACTTTAATGAAGTAGTCTCACGTTTTGCTGTTCAACTAACCGTGGTATGTAGACTGACGACGACCACAATATGTTGGTTTTTCGCTCTTCTGACAAGAGGTTGTGATGGTTGAATTTGGTGGCGAACGTACATATTTTTAGTCTTTTGGTGGTCATCCTCTTCGACGAATAGAGTTGAGACGTAATGACTAGCAGTTGGGGTTGCCAACGCTATTGTCATGGGGGGGGGGGACTTGTTAGTTGAGTGGTTCATACGTTTCGGTATGCTAGATATTGTCGACGGTCGTGATGTTCGGCATCGTACAGCTGGCGAAGGAGGCGATGGAGTGACTGAATGTGTGTTGAAGGTGTGATTCGAGATGGTTCCCACAAGAGGGTCAGATATGTATTGACTGTCGTGGGTGCTGATGGCAATGATGGAGAAGGAATCTTGATGTGGTTATGTAAATGTGATTAGCGGAAAAAAATTGTCTTTCCGGGACTTCACTTTCACCTGCCTTTAAAAAGGCATTTTGGGACTGCGAACGGCTTTGAGTGTTTCTCGCTTCATGATGAGACTCTTACGTAGGTTTTGAGACATTGTAAAGGATTTTTGGTTTTTCTTCCATGAAAGACATAACCAACGTTTTGCCTATTTGTTCCATTATTTCTCCTGCGTATACCCTGTTAGCTGTTAATTCGAGTACGGTATCCATTAATGTCATTCAATAAACCTCTTCTGGATACAAATAGCTGAAGACAGCACTACTTTGCGATCATCAACCGATCAAAAAAATAACTGATCAGGTTTTATTTGCATTTTGACATAGTTTACTGCAGAGTCAAGCTGTATTTTTCTCGTTCGATTTAATCTGCTGTACTATAGTAAAATATCATTTTTTTGACTCGTTTGTTTCCACTGCAGGAACTACTACCCAGACATAGTTTTTCCTACAGAAGTGACAACTGCTTTTAATGGTTACTTGGTTTTAAGATTTTAGTAACTCTTTTCATAGTTGGCCAACATTTCTGACAAAAGTTTTTCGTCTTCCTCTCTTTCAATCTTTGCTGATATACGTAGCTTGATCACTTTCATTTATTTGACTGGATAAATCGACTTTAGTTATCTACCTTTGAGAGGTGCGGCTTCAAGTGCAGTCTACATTTTGATTTGGTAACTGCTTGGATCATCAGGTTCATTTTTGATAAATAAATGTGCCAATAAAACTAAGAATAAATAAAATTCTGTAACAATCACATTTTTTCTTCCCGAATATTTTAGTGGTCCTTAAAAGGTAAGTAAGGCGATTCGTATGTTTGAAACGGTCTAAGCCGTTCAATCTTCGATTTGAGGAAAGAATCTACAGACACTTAGGAAAAAAGTCAATTCATTAAACTTGAATATCCCTTTCGGAAGTTCTGAAGGAATTTTGGAGAATCATAAGATGAGGGTTTTTCTTCGAAGGATCAAATCAACGCCTAGCACATCTAAATCTACGTTTTTGATTTTTGCATCTGTTTTTATTTTGTAGTGAATGAATGATTTTTATTTCATTTTTATCATTTACGATGACGTAATTTCTTTTCAAGTCGAGTTTTCGTTCATTCGTCGCTTTCACGACTGAAAACCCACGTGATATTGTACTAAAATGCCTTAATATGAACATCAATATTAATACCCAGAAACAAGCTTTATATACTTTGATGCTCTTAAAAATTTAATGTTTAGTAAATGCCAGTCTACTACGAGACGATGTAAGTCTTATAATTACCTCATTCAGAATACTATCTTTATGTGACCGTGTGGGAGAAATTTAAATTTTGGTTTCTGAACTTGCTACAGAAATTCCCTTGTTTAATTTACTTTTAAGTGGATTCCTAATGAAAAGATTTACGTGGAAAGGAGATACTTTTTGGTTTTCCGTTTTCAAATAATATTTTTATTCATCTAAAAAAAATTTGTAACCTCTAAAGTCGTTGAAAATGATTAGAGCGATGTTAAGACAGGAGTAGAAAATTCATGAGAGTCGGTTTCTTTTGTTGATTTATCTTAGTTTCGTTACCTTATTCAGAACGCGATGTAAACATCAATTGTGTGTAATTAATGTCACCGTTTCGTGTGTTTGCGAAATATTCTGGGTTGTAACTGACATGTATACAAGCAAGGTCCATTTTAGCACGTTGTTTTGGGTATAATAATTTCTGGACGCAACTCCATTTATTAAATTAATGTCCATTATACTGGAGTAAAGTTGAGTATAATATAATACTCGGCTGTAGTACAAATGACAATCTGTAATAAAACTTGAGTGGTGGTCTGATTTACACATCGCGAAAAGTTAAATCACGTGTAAACACAAAGCCCAAATACAATTGAGCATTAATCAATGCGAGCAATCTTTTGTGAAGAGAAATCCATCGGTTTTGTGCGTTATTCGAATAACACTTTCCGGGAAAATTTAGAAGATAGTGAAATCCAGCGCGTGGGCTCGTTGTTAAGGTTTCCTAATGAGGAAAAGTAAGTGGGAGTAAAAAGATACTTATCAAAAGATACAATATCGATGTCGTTGAAAACTTTACGGTTTGTTTTAGTATCCAATATTCTCTTCAGTCGTCCAACCGTTAAAACTCGACATAATCTTGTTATTCAGTACATTGTAACTCAATTGTAACCACAACTTAGTTTTAATACTTTAATAAGCCCTGATAGCTAGATTTATGACCGCAAAGTTCAGCAGCACCCGAACGACGTAATGCATAAGTTTCTCTATGTTGAATTGAGTTCTACTAGGAAGGCTCCATTTTAAAATCGTTATCTCCAACTAAAATACTCAGATCTGAGAGAACATAAATTATATCTGGAAAACCTGAAACGTTTCGCAGAGACAAATAGTGTTACAGTGATCAAGTTTCTGGAAAAACAAAACTGATATTCTTTATTTTATATTTATTTAAATTTTAATGTAATGGAGAGACTATGAAAATGTCACAATTTGATAGCTTTATGTTCTTGAAATCTGCTATATTAATGCTTAGGCAGTTCTCAATTGACCATTAAGGTTTGAACGGCAGCGTAGGCGACTCGACCCTTATAGACATTTTATTACTTACTTTACTTCACTTATAAATTATAACGGAGACCATTAATTATTTAAAATTTTTAGGTAAGATAAAACACTTCTTCAATTATTTAATTTTGGGCTGTTTGTTATCTCATTGGTCCTATCTTTAGAAATATTTCAAAATATAAACGATACCTTTTTGAGATATTGAAAAATGAAAATTGCCTATTAGAAAGTAAGTTCTGATATCTTCAGATGCTTTTTGTATACTTTGTTTTACTTGGGAAGGAAAAACTACTAGAGGAACCTTCTTCGACTAATGCACCTTTCCGATGGTGTAACATATCCTTTTCAAGAACATTTCGTCTCTAGCGACTAATCAAGGCGGAAATTTTTAGATCATGCGTTATAGGAGAGAAACTGTAAGTCTAAGGTAGACCTTATTAGTATGTATCAAATAAAAATTGGATCTATACTCTCTTAAATCATAATACATACAGGACGTTTTGCTACAAAAAATGGAAGAAAGTTGTAGGTTATATTTTCTTGATCACTCAGTATAATTAAATTGTTTAGCTAGAATATCCTCAGTTGTTGAAATGAAGAGTGATAATGTAGTATTAAAATATATTAGGGTGCGCCATTTAAAATTAGAAAGTTGATGTCATTTCTGGTGAAACGAGCCAATAATGGAATTTGGTATTTAAGGTTCACGCAATCATTTGTTAAGCGCCGATAACTTTCCTGCGAATTAGAAATTTGGTCATGTTAGCTGTCGCATATTTTGTGTTGCGGTTACTTTTAACAAAATTTCAAAGGTTTATGAAGACATTACTTTTAAAATTGGTTTTTATATATTGATATTCCCCCTAGAACACGATTTGTCATGTGTAAAAGGATTTATTGACCGCATGTATTATTTATCTGATGCATTATGCATTTTTTACATACTTTTTCAGGTTCAATATGGAAAAATATATTTTTTTTCTTCTAAGAAATCCAAAATGAAAAATAGATCTTTTTCTGGTGATACCTATAAAAAGGAAAACTCAGAGTAAAACTAGGAGACAACTGTTGATTACAGATAACGTAGGGAATAAATTTTTACGGCGCTGCGAAATACATATATAGTGCCTAGCAAGTTTGAAGGTTAGAAAATTCAAATATATTTTGCAGAACGAAGTGCAATTTTTCTTATGGCTTGTTACTCGGTCTCAGTTGCTTTCAAGCTGTGATCATTTGTGCAAATAACTTTTGATATTTTGTTCAGAATTTATATTGTCGTCTGCTTCTGTTATTATTATAACTGTCATTGAAAAGTTTCCGTGTGCCCTTTAACATTGTTGAAATACTGAAAGTAAAGTGTTAACATTTTTCTTGTGACTCAGAGTGTACTTGAAGTGATTTAACATTTTTAGCCATTGTGACAGATAATATTAGTTTTCCAAGAAGAAAAGCGAAAAGTTGTTTTCTATTAAGCTACTATATTTTTCCTTTTCAGTTTTCCAAAACAATGAAATTTATTTTTAACTTCAATTCATTCCGAGAAATTTTCAACAAGCATTATGCTACATTTCTTGCTGAAAATGCATGAATGAATTGAACCGAAGGAGGTTGTTGTACACAATTAGTTTATAAACGCTTCGCTAACTTGCATCATACATGAAATATTGCTTTTCCGGTAAACTTCCTCATATTCCAATTACTAATGCCTTTAGATCTAAATACATTGGAGTCTCTTGAGAATTTGTTAAGTTGTTCTATTATTGTAGACGCTTAAGCTCCGAACATTTCATTCCATAATTATATACCACATATCATTTCGAGTACTTCCTGATTGTGCTGCATTGTTAAACGTGCGAAATCCATTTCACATATTGTTGCCTGCTGATTTAAACTTGCCTGAAAACGAAGTTGAATAGACGTCGTAGTTTGGCTTATATCTTGTAACTTGAATTGTAATTGTAACGAAACAGTAGATGTGAAATAGGAACGGTGAAAATAAATATGAACCGCGTTTCAAAATTAAGGTTGTCTAAACTGTTGGTATAGTTCATTCATTTACCTAATTCGAATAACAATTCCAAAACTTTTACTTTACTTTTCTTTACTTTATCAATTTTTAATTATGTAACTTTTCAGAAAGAAACTGCCAGATTCGTATTCCACATACAAGGAGTTTTATAACAAATTAAGACTGTTATCATACAATAACTTCCAGAAAAGATTTAAACTTTTTGACCTTTTTTATCATCCTGTATATTTTGTTCTAGTTATTTTACTCACCATAAGTATGAAATAATTTAATATTTTCGTGACACTCGACTATTTCGACGAGTTGTCGTCTGGCGGCTTTTCATCAATCTTCAAATAGTGAAACAAGGGGGGTCAAAGCTGGAAATTTTGCACTTTTTCAAAACGAAAAATCGGAATAACTCGGGAACGCGTCGGCCACCGATCTTGACCAAATCTGGAGGATCGGTGTAGCTTTAGCGCCTTCGACTACCTTGTGCGCATGGAGCGACCGCGGTGACATCTAGCGGCGAAAACAGACAATAACGACTGGGAACTTATGAGAGGTTCTAGCGATCTGGAACTAGGGGCGCTGTGATGTACAGTAATCCCGGAGTGTGTTTTCCTTCGCAGATTTCTAAACGACATTTAATGTCCCGATTCTTCAGTTCCTACAGTTCGACCGCTAGAGGTCGCGACAAGTCAAACCTAGGGCTCGTAACTCAAAAACTAGAAGGAGTACGGGAGTCTAGTTTTCACTATGCGACGTAGATTTGATAGTGTTATCGACCAGTGAAGACGAATTGTCGTCGGTAGCAAAAGCAAGAAACCCCGAATTTCCTCCCAAAATCCGTTCGGGAACTTTGCAAATCTTGCATTTCCCACCAAGATCGTCCGAATGGTTCCATTGGCGTGGTATTTAAAATTTGTATTCTGGGAGTAGATCTCTACCTTCTGGTAAAAACTCGATTTGATTCGGTTAACTTTTCACTTTTTTCCATTGTCTTGCGCGATGCCCACCTAAAAAATTCGTAACTCGGCTAATTATGGTCTGATCGAGCTGGTCTTTTTTTATACCAAAGGGCACCATTAGGGCAAGAAGTTTAGATAGATAGCAGTGGCGTGTGCCTATCTCTGAAGTGAAATGGAAGACCAAAATGCAATTAGCCTTCTTTTGGACCTTTGTGGAGTAGTTCTCCAACATGCTAGGAAAGTGTAGTTGCTATACGCTTTGGAATTGGAGACAGAAAAGGCTCTTTTAAACTAGAAAGACGAATCTTCTGCTGTAAATTTATTTTAGTTGTTTATATGTGTTTCCACAAGCAAGTTTCGAATCTTTCCAAAAAGACTCTCGAAACCTAGGGAGGTGCTCTTCACCTTCCAACCCGTCTAGTGCAGTTATTTTTTTGGATAATTAGTAATAAGATTCGGCATGTAGCTTTCCCAAACCATTATGCATTTCATCTCTAGATTCGGCTGATATATCTAAAGGAACTTCGGAGATAAGAAATTTTTAAGATCTATTGTGAACTCGTTATTTTTGGCTTTTCGTCATTTGTGCTGAAACGGTACGTCCTATCTACACCGAACATTAGCCACCGTGAAGAGAAGATACAGATACGTAAAAAATATAATGCGCCCTTTCTTCGAAAAAGCACTTTTCGTACTTGCAAATCGGATTTGATGGTATAACGTGGAAGAGTTGGTGCCCATAGGCATGCGGTCGGGTGGTGGATAGAGGAGATACCTCTCGCTATATTTTGTACTTATGGTGAGCGCTATACCAAGAGTTATCTCAGGTGTAACATGTGTGCAAGGAGGCGAGATGGGTCGACTGGGTATTTTTATTTTAATTAATAATGTGGATTAATTTTTACCAAATCAATTGTATTTTTTAAAAATACTAATTTTTGAATTTAAATGTTCATTAGAGGCTTAAGAGTGTTAGTAAGTCTTTGTCTTTTATTAAAATTACAAACGAAGTTCATCAAGTACATAAGATCTAATTGGTCTTAAATATTTACTTTATAAATCTCAAGTTACAATTAGTGGTTGTATTTACACAGGATTTTGAAAATTTAGACAATGAAACTAATATTAGATTTCTCTAATCACCCAAATTGTGATAAACTTTAGGTAATTAAGTATTCCGTCTTCACTTTAAAGGAATCTGATTAACGCTCGAGTAATTTACCTGATAATTTTCGCAAGCTTGGCTTGATTTACAGTTTAGCTCAATCTTAGTGCGGTTGGTTGACTAAAAGGTCAGGTAACACCCGCAACATTAACACATCCTGAATGTATATCGACACTATAGGTACATAAATATTTTTCGAATTGCTCTTTAACGAAACAAAAACTAACTAAAATTTATCTTGTAAGGAAAACCAGATGACCTAGCTTTAAAAAGATTTAGTGAAAGCAGCAACTTCGTTTCCTGAAGAAGTCTCAACGCGCATCCCCATTAATTACCCTGTGTTTCTAGAGCGAGAGGGAGTTAAGAAACCTCCAGCTTATCACGGCGAGGACCGCTTTGATATGGCGCTTCTTAATTAATGTCTTCACTAATTGATACCTGCTCTGCATGAGAAATATCCCAGACATTCTAAGCTTAAATCGAATAATTCCTAAACTGCCTAGTCGAGAAACTTGTATGGCGAGTCGATTTTCTTGTACCTCACTGTGTACGTGTACGACCTAAACTTCTTAATTTCTCTTTTGAAACTATGGCTGACAGTCACACGCAAACCCTTTTCAAACAGATAAAATAGTGTTGTTAAAAAAGAAGTACCTTACGCAATGTTAATTAAAAGCTATTTTTAGAGCATAGACCATAATTTATGAAAATGCTATTTCTCACGTTCATTTTTAATTTTTAGGTTATACCCCAAATATTGCTTCTACAATATGCTGTACTGATGAGAATCAAAGAGGTGGCATCACCGAAATAATTTTGTTAAATTACTTTACAAAAGCTATCTTGAATTTTAAAAATGTATTGACGCCAGTTTCGTGGTTTTTGCGACTCATCGGCATTCTTAAGTTGTCATTCTTGACACTCGCGATCATCTTACGATAACAGGAAATGCTACATCATAACACAGTTCATTTCAGAAATCTATATTTAAAAAGTGAATTACATGCCACGTGGTGTGTTCTGTAAAAAAAGGAATCAAAACGTCTTTTAGGTGATTACAACTATACGGCTTTAAGAATGACTTTATCAACGTAAAGGTATCGTTATGTATTTTTAAATAGATTTATACTCGCAAAAGGATTCTTCCTGGCTTTCCACGAAGTTTTGCTTTCATAAATTCTTTTTTTATTTCGTCGCGAAGTTGCTTGACTTAACAAAGGTAAAAGAAAATGTCAGGTGTCAAACTTGGTTAGATTCGAAGTTTCGGTGCCACATTTTAGGGTTTAGACTTGATAATTTAAACAGTTAAGGTTTATCTACTTTGACGTTTTCAATATTTTATTATTCATTCCTTTGTAAATCATATTTTTAGAAAGTTCTATGTCGTTACGTGAATTTTATCTAAAAATAAATCGTGACAAACTTTGTTTATTTGATAAAATGGATTTACTAATTCTATTATACGAAATGTCTCCCAAATGTAATGTTATTATGAAGAGAAAAAAAGCGTTTTATTTTAATATGCCAAAGAAAAAGGGAAAAGAACGAGCAAAGTGAAGAGGATAATTACATAAATTCTTTTTTTTTGGCGTTCGTTTTATATTTACATAAATAGGCAACTACGTGTCATTTTAAATCTAAATTTTAATAGAATAGTATTGGAATACGATAGTTACTCAGAAGAGATGGAACTTGCTTTTGAATTGTTTTTTTTGTTTTGTTAGTAAGAACTCTTTTTTTTTGTAATATTGAATATTGATTCAAAGCAGTTCATTAATGTAGTATGGGATGAATCAGCATATAGTAACAGCCTCAATTTCAGCTAAGATAATTAAATTTCAATCACTTTTCTCAAAATCGTTTTCATGGAGTATTTCAGATCATATCTATTTTTTCTTCTAAGAACTCTTCGTATGTATATTTCTAATTCAGAATCAAGAAATTAAACTGAAAGATCGTTTTAATTTTAATTGAATAATCTTCCACCAAGGAAAATAAAACAATTTGAGTTCATCTCAAAATAGAATTGCAATGGTGCCGTGTCACAAACTACATAAATTCTTCTCGACTCGCCAAATAAAGAAGGTGGATTTGACTGTAGGTGTTCAGAAACCCTAATGCCAAATATTCCTTGTTTTATTAATGAAGCTAATAATACAGGCCAAATGCTACCTATGACGGGCAAGGACTAAATTTATTTGTCCCTAGTGAAAGATTATGCTTTGCGTTTTCTTGCGGAAGGGAGTTAATTCTAAAAAGATGGGGTAAATGCGTAAAAAACAATTATTATGACTCATCACATTAAGGCATGTATTAAAATATTGCAATCCTGGGCAATATTATTAATATGCCATATACGTAGTCACATGTAATCAAATGCATTTTAAAAATGCGAACGGAGAATAAGAATAAGTTTGTAAGTTGGAAAAGCATATTTCCACTTAGTTATTAAAATGATCATAACTTACAAATCTTATGCTTTTTAAAAATTTAAAAAACTGCAGATTATTTGCCGCGATGTTTAATCAAATCTGATTGTCGTGCAGGACGCCCAGCCGTTAACCTTTTTCGTTATCCGAAGGAATCTATTTCATATTCATGATTTTTTCTCCATTACAGCAGTAGGTGAGTTAAATTTCTCACGTGCTTAGTCTGTTTCTAAAATAATGAATTTTATAAACGACCTATTTTGAAATTAGCAGTAGTCTTAAAATAGGGAGAAAACAAGACAAAATTAAGGTTGAAAAAAATCATAGGTGTTGTTGGCCGTGGCACTTGTAAATGAGTGTCGTCCGTAGTAAAAGAAATGCCCAACAAGCTGTGGAGGAGTAGAGGGTCGGGATGGTGACTTTGTAAGATAAGATTTCTCAAAACAAAGTCTGTTTTGTTATCGTTTAAGCCGGAAGATGCCAAGTGTACCAATTAATCTACCTACGTTTAAGGAGCATAGTAGCACACTTTTAGAAAGACAGATATTAAAAGGTAAATAATCAACTCAGCTCTAGGTGATCACAATTAAGAATCTCCGTATTATGGGTACTTTTCAATAGGTACATTAAACTTCTTTATATCCTAGTGAAATGAATCTGTACTCGACTGTAAAATTTTACAAAAATTCTTGAAATTATACTTTCTAATCATTATTAAGTAAATAAAAATTTATTTATTTGTACTCGATCAATGAAACGATTTTTACTAAAATATTATTAGCTAGTTCTATTTTGAAAAAGCTTGTAAACTAAAAGCTTTCACCTCTAATATTAACTAAAATTGAATAGAAAATGCAAGTTATAACAAGACGATGGTACTTGTTTCAAATTATAACTGGTAAAATGCATTAACCATCAAACTAGCAAATTCACACAAAAAAATTGAACTCTAACTACTAACCATAAGATACATAAATGCTGAACTAGCTAAAACTCAAATATGGGCAGAGGAAGCGGTGGACTAAATCAATTGCGCAATAATCAAATTGGAATTTTTCACCACAACAGAAAAACGATCTCTAAACTCTCGCAAGAACAAATTAGAATCTCAGTTGTGTTCCTAGTAATACGATACGGGAATATTTAATATCTATTGGTTGAATTGATTAGGATATACATGGGATTAAGCATCGATCTGTAGCATTGCCATAATCAGATAGGTACTGATGCCAGTGCTGATATGTAACTGGTAATATTTTTCATTAAAAAGACTTAGAACTTTCTTGAACACTCTTCAGGTACCAGCGACGACGGCTATCAGTATTTGCCCAGTACGAACCATGGCTAAATTAACAGTGTCGGGCATAATTAAAAAATAAAAAATGAAGAAACAATTTACTTTTTTATTTGCCGTTACATACAGACACATCGCACGATCGACAATTTGTCACGTTATTATCATTTCAGTCTTTTTATCTCGGAAGGGTTGCAGGGCTCTATTAACAGTATTAATGCGAAGTTCGGTTATTGATAATAATCTACCACAGAAAAAGAAGTATCTCATACGTCAGATATTAAATCTTCTACACAGCAATGTAACAAATTTAAAAACTGAATTAGTATTTACATAATAAAGTTACAGATTTGCTTGTGTATTCAGCTGTTTCTGAATAGCATGAGTTACTTTAACTCGCTCATTTACAAACATCAAAAAACGCCTGTAATTTTAAAGAGCCAATTGAAACAGCTTCATAGTGATAATATATTCCATGTGGGATAAATTATAACGTTATTTCATTAACGATGTGTATTTACAGTAAAAAATGATTGAGCTACTAACTACCATGACAGATAGCTAATTAGCAAACACTAATCTGTCAAGCTTAAACAGTTACTTGGGAGAACTAAACCAACTAATAAATAAAATAATGTCAGCTAATTATACACGTTATAAAACGATGAGCATTGATATAGATGCTAAAACAAAAGAAGCGTATATTAAACGTAATAAAGGAGGACTGGATAAAGAAAACAATATTAAATTATTTGCTTCAGAATTTAATCATCCCTTGCTAAGCTGAGCTGATAATATTCTACAATTGGTGCGAAAGGTACCAAAACTAATTAATGCCACAAATGCTAAGCTCCGAATAAACCTGAATTAATTTCTGCCTAAGCTCATAACTAAAGAACCACCAACTAAAAGAGCGACAAATAGGAACTTGAAAGTTATGTAACTCAAACTACTGTTTAAAATATTTTAAATTTTTAAAGTTTACTCGATACAAAATCACGTACAACGTTTTTCTTGATAATTTCAATAGCGTGGATGTTTTTAACTTATAATGAATCGCTTTACTATGAAAGGAAATGGAAAATAGTGAAAGAACTTCCATTTGAAGTAACTCTCAAAAGTTTGTAAGCGTTCGTTTATTTACTCAGACACGCTTTTTAGTTTCCACTGGAGCAGTAGCTTTAAACAAATGCAATGCACTTGGTAAGTACTTCGGAATTAAAACGCTTTTTGAAAAGTTTTTGCTCAAAGAAGGATTAGTTAGCAACATCCTTTTATCGGACAAAAATCCTTTTAATAGGTAATTTAAAAAAATGAAATGGGCTATGATGTTCAGTTGCCGTCTGTTATACAGTAAAGTACAATCATCAAATACTTAGTAATGAAAGAGTGCATTCACATTTAAATATTGTTGCTCCTGCTTTATCTGTCTTCTTTGTAAAGTTCTTTTCTACAGTAAAACAGAATTTGTTTTGCATGATTTCAACGCACCTCATTTATTATAAAACTGGTCTGTAATTGCTTTTCTAAGAATGGTTTAGAAACTTAATCACTACTGAATTAAAAATAAAATCAGTTGGTTTTAGTTGTTTTCCGTTTTATATTTTAAAGCATCGTTAATGATTTTTTATTAATCTCTTTCTCTCTCTCGTGTAGTACCCCATTAGAGAGCGCGATGTTCATTAAAATTTGAGAAATACGGGCCGCGTTCATTTAGTTTGTGCTGCATTTAAAATGCATCGTTTCAAGGGAAAGACGGAAGACTAAAGAGATGGTTACAAATTGAATTCTCCCCGTGTGCAAAATTGCATACGAGAAAATTGCCCCCATTAGAAATATAACCCCGAAGTCATGTTAGAGAGTTCATCTATTCAAATAAACGTTTATTTAATTATACTCACCTTACAAATTCGTTGTATTATTAATGCCTCTAACACATTTCTAGTCATTCATCAAAATTAGAAATGGTAGCAAAACAGACCGCCAAAGAAAACCGCAAATTTGTTATGTGTGTACATCAAAGTACGTAGTACCTTTTGTGGTCAAGTTCTATAATTTAAAGAGCAAACATGAAATTATTTTAGTAGCGTCTAACTTTTTTTCTCCTAACCATTTCATTTGTTACAAATTGTGGAAAGCTGAAGATCGTACCGTTGCGTAAATGCGTCAGAATTATTAGTATTGTTTTTTTTTCTTTGTTAAGGTTCAAAACTTTTACGATTATATCTGCGCATAATACACATTTCGGTTGGTCTGGTATTTTATTCGATGATCGTAACAACAATAAAAATGATTTTTTTCTTTTTAAGCCGAAACAAACAAAAAGGAATATCTAATAAAATTCGAATTATCATCGCTACTTCAACACAAGTTCCAGACGCGAGAGTTCTCAAATAAGAGTTGTACTTGGCACCCTCGTAACTTCTTGAGAACACTTCAAACTCATTCTTGGACCAATGGCTAAAAAAAACCGCTTTCTCTTATATAATCGCAAGTGGCAGTTCTTAAGTTTTCGTAAAAAAGAACTACATATTAGATTAGAAGAAAATACTCTCGACGTTATTTCTTGCTCTTTTCAGTTTTTAATCATATTTATGTACGTACAGATCGAAAGTGCAAACCTTATTTTGTTCTTTTTACCTAGACATTTTTACCCAATTACATTAAAAGCTTTATACGCCGACAAAGTTACTTTACCAAAAGGTTTTTACGACAAACTAAATTTTTCCTTTTTTAAATACGTTTTACTGAAACGAAATATGTTGTTTACTAAATAAAAGGAAAATCCTGGTTATATGAGGTTGTTTTAGACTTAATGTATTAGTAAACATTTTTATTAGCAAAAAGAGTAAAGTGAAGTCTGCATGCTATTGAATTTAATTATATAGAATAAAAAAATTAATATTCAAAGCTTTACATAAATTTATTGGGCTTTTCAAACGAATAAAAAGAAAAATTATATTAAAATATATAAAAACAATTTTTTTCGGGTTTTTATGTAGCTATTTGATAAGATTCCTTCAAGGATCGAGACAACATCAAAGTGTTATTACCCGTAATGTTTTGGCGTTTCAAAAATTAATGAGACAATTTGGCTTGTTGGCGGTTTTTGATAGACAAATTATTTCTTCAGCTGGTTTTCGATAAAAATTTTATAAGCGTTATTGGAAGTGAACCTATACCTTCTTTCTTTTTCGTTGCTAAATACAATTTTATAGTCAGATCTGTCAATTTTTCCTATTCGAATTTTTTAAGGGTCGCAGTCATATTATTGGTAATTTAAACTTCTAATAAAGAAAACATTTTGGGAATCGCTGTCAACAGCGTGTGTGAAAAATTGTTTGACCATTCTGAGAGCACAGTTTGTCATTGGGCTGTAAGCAAAACTTTTTGGAGGAGTGACTTTATGGTGAAAAACGAATATTAACGTTTTTTAATTTTTTGAATTTCAATTTCTGAAACACTACTGACGGAGGTACATGGAATAGAAAAAGCCCCTTCTTGTTGCTTGTCAGATACCTGAACAATAATGTTCGACTTGCAAAACTAGCATCTGTTCTACTTTCACAAATTTATGCCTGTCGAAGTCTTTCCAGATTACAAAATTTTTGCATTCGGCTGTAACATCTTTCCACTCAGCCTGACGGACGTCCAAGCCAATGGGGGAAGGTTGGTGTATTGTCATGTTCAACCTTTGTCGTGCTTTCCTGGTGGTTTCGCTTGCTGAAGGCTTCCTGAGGTGCGCGGTTGTTAGGTTTTGCAGGCTACTGAAGTGCTTTCCTTATCACTGCCACGGTCTTAAGGGGGGGAGGGTCCTGAAAAGAATTCGGCAACGCTGAATGGCCGAATCATAACATTAGTGGTGGCTTTGACTACACATCCAGATATAACGGAAGTAGTTTTTAGGAAAATTGATGTAGGACCTGTATATTAAGGTGCAGTAAAAACATGAAATTTTAAATTTCAAAATCCAGTAGAGCGCAAGAATAGTCTTTTATGGCAATTAAGAAATGCAGTTCTAAATATATCTTGAGCGTTCACTATTGCATCAAAAATGCTAGTGTATCTATAATAAGTACTTAAGTTACATCTGTTCTGCACAAGGTTTAGTAACGGGTTCTAAAAATTCTATAGTGGACCACCTTTTCGAAAATGGCGTCTACATCAACACTGACAAGAGAACTTGGGAAGCCGCTTCAACGATCAATTCATCAGTTTCATGCCAGTGAACTGTCGAAATTAAGGCATCTAACACTACATTTAGGTCCACAAAATATCTCCAATCCGATTGGGAAAAAACTAAAAATGTGCGGAAAGCAAATTAAAAATATCTGTTTAAGATACGTCAAGCTGTTTCTACAGGTCGCTCTCTTAAACATCTAGCTTCAGTGTGTCTCGGAAAGATATCTCACGCGAGGTGGTTGATAACTGCTAGTCGTTTTTTGCGTTTATACGTCGCCGAACCAAATTCTTTGTTTTTGTTATTACATCAATCGATTACATCTTCAAGATCTACACCTCGATGTGGTTTGGCATAAGATTAAATCCATCACGTAAGGATAGTGCTAACTACTAATGATGTATCATTATACCTTCAAGACATTATCTTTGACAATCCTGAAATAATTTCTTGAGCAATGTTATCAGCCACATTCTGGAGAGCTCGAGTAATACAAACATATAAAAACTAATTTAAGAAACTTCACCGTTTCCAAAATGAACTTCCAGGCTTTGGACTACATTGACCTGATCGATTGGCGCAGTCTTAATTAAAAAGTTGCTTCACCACTTAGAATTGCAGTGCCAATACGAATTGTTGATGTCTTCAAACTATCTTGTTGTCCTCAGGCAATAGAAAAATATATACCTTAAGCGTTATCAAAAATTTAAAGACACAAAAATGTTTCTAAACTATCCATTTTGAGAAAAAAATTGAAACTTCTCAACCAAGATACTAAAAAGTTATCACCAAATTTGTATTGCGACATTTTTGTTTAATACACTTACAACTTATTGATGAAGACCAAAACCAACTTATAGTCACAAAACATTCCATACCAAAAATTATAACAATCGATCAAAGCCAACTATTTTTATACGCCAAATTAATTTTTTTTTAACAAACTTTCACGCCTTATACCGACTTAACGAGACGATTTTGGATATAGGTAAGTTGGGTTAAATCTTTTAATTTTTATCGCAGGAGTCTGCAATTATGCTATGCCCCAACCTTTTGGATGTATATAAGATCAAATACGTCGTTACATGACAATAAGCCGAAGAAGTTAGCCTAGTCTATGTTTCTTAATATATGCAAAGTATTACCTGTTTAATACTTCAGAAAATTCCAGAATTAGTGATTTAAATTCTTTAGGCCTCTGTCTACCAAAATTGCTAGTACTGTTTACTGCTATCAAAATAATGAAAGAAATGCAATATACTGATTATCAAATGTATTATCTAATGACTGAAATAAATTTTTGTACTGTACTGAAATAGCTGAAATCGGCAAGTAAAGATGTGACTGTAAAAGAAAGTCGGAATTTTCTAAGAGGGAAGTACATCGTTAATTAGGAATCTAAGGATTAGGCACATACTCATAAACGTAATTAATGAGATCAAGACGATTTTGTTGGGTTTTTTTAAAATCGAATTACATAAACATTATGCGAAGGGTCAAACCATCACTAAACATTGTTTATCTTTCGTTGATGCGACATCTTCAACACTAAATTGGCGGAGCCGTCTAGTTGCACAACACCTAACCCCTGATATGTTCGTACATCAGCCGCGGTTAGGGTCCATTAATGTCCCCGACTCACTTAATGCATCATACACTTTACAAATTACTCCATCAACGTGGAACGAATGGTATGTTGTTCCTACTGCTCGTCACTTGGGATAGGTCAGGAATTCAGGATTTCACCTGCTAAACAAATCTTAATAATGCAATTAACGTTTGTTAAATTGATGTCTCTTCCCTAATTGTAATTTAAATCGGTTCTAGTTAAAATTTACGACGCCATTATGCAATTAGATTCGATGTAGATATACAACATGTACGGGTTATTTCCCCCATGGCTATACCCAAAATACTTTAAACTTTTAAAAGTACTGAAAACTTTTGTCTGTATTATGTAAAAAAAGTACAAAGCACAAACGACCCTTTTTTTGCTATCGGATCGTTCCTTAGGGGTAAATGAATTTGCAACTTTATCGTGAGAGATTTTTAGGAAGTTTTATTGTTGATGTACTTTTTTATTGCATTTCTTCCATTGTCTTTTTATCCAACTGTAAGTGTTATTCCTACTGAAATTGTTATGATCATGCGCCACTTTCCCCCTCGGTAAAATAATGATCATTAATTTCTGTAATATATTTCTTGTGGTTTTGATGGAATAAATGGGTGAAATTACGGCTGTTCAAGTTGTAAACAAGTTTTCAATTAGGATCTCGTTTATCTTAAGTTTTTTTTTTTTACTTCTATTTAACGAAAGTGAAGTACGTAATTACTTTATTTTTTTAGTACATAATTTTATTTTCATGTGGCGACGGTATTAAAAGAGGATATAAAAGTGTGGCATTCGATTTATATCGGCAGAATTGTCGAATAAAACATTAAATTAAATACTTAAATGTTTTATTGTTTTTCTTCTTTTTTTTCCAATTAGAAAATACATTAGGACCATTTTGCAAAACGATAAAAAGAAGGATAATGAAACAGGTGTATTTATTTGCTTGAAATTGAGAAAAAAAGGAGAAATACTGAAATGAATAAATTGCGTAGGTTTAATTTGCGTTGGTTGAATTTCCCCGTTATTGCTTTTGTTTTATTTTGTCGTACAATTTACTATAATATTTACAAAAACACTCGGCAATGTTTTTGATTTATATTCTGCTAGTTTTTATAAACAAACGTTTTTATAAGTTTCTTTGTCAAAATTAAATCTACGACAAGGGAGTTCTCTTTGTGAATTTGATACGCACAGGTTATTCTAAATAAAAATAGACTGGAAAATGTTGAGTACTGTTTCTAAAATTCTTCTGTACTGTTGGCAAAAATCCTTGTGGAAACTTGCTTTTCTAATTAATTTTTCAAGTTTGTAACTTTATGCTGTAAGAATTAAAGAAAAATGGTACTTAGCAGTGACGAAAATTGCTAAAACAATCTACAGCAGATTAAGAAATTTGTACTGTGACAATAACTCTACAGTGTGTCCACATTTCGATGCTCACTATTGGTATCTCGGAAATTGTAAAAAATACAAAGTCGGTTAAATTAGAAAAGGTTTGGCTATTTTGGAGATCAGTTTAGTTATGCTTTTGTTTTTTCAAAAAAGTTCACGGCTTACTAGATATTTGCTAAAAACGATTATATTTTGCATTATTAAAAATGTTTTTACATGATTTTAAAACGTTGATAAAACAATACTATTTGATATTTTAAAATTAATGGAATACTTAATTGTTCATGATATTTAACTGATTTAAACATTATTCCACACGTAATTAGAGAATTACCTTTTTTATTCATGAATTTTAAATGTTGAAAACCGTGTTAAAATGTCAGCTTCTCAAGAGTATCTTAGTAAAAGACTGTCTTGTCTTCTTTTTGTGAATACATTGGCGCCTATTAACGAAATTACGCTGGATTTGCTATGTATGAAACCTGGTACGTGTGGGCGTGATATAATCTTAAAATCTCCCGTGGTTTGCATCGCTAAATGCAAATTGGCCAAGTGAGATCGTCTCGAGATTAATTGTCGTTGTTCTCGGTTTTCCTGAAACGGACAAGGGGTTTGGTTTCCTTTTGTGCTTAATTAATGTTAGTTTGTACGGATATCGCGTATATCGGTGCAATATGCGACGCTTTAGTAATGGGTTATCGGAGAAACCATTGCTCGGGGGTTATGTGTTACATTGTTACTGTTCTTGCTTGGTATCAATGGGAAGGAGAGACCCTATTGATTTATTGATCTTTCAAACTTGCATGTTAACAATTTATTTTTAAAGTTATATTTAGTCTTTCACAGGGAAAAGTGCTTGAACTTGGATAAGATTCACGTGAATTGCTTATTGATTGACAGTTGGGACAAATATTTCCTGATCGGTGTAATTACCAATTTCGGTTGTTTGCGTAATCAATTAAATATTCATGGAATTATTATTAGAATCGGATTCCCTTTTTCGTGTAATTTAATTAGATAGGATTTTTTAAAAAGTGATAAAAATAAATATGTAAATACATGGCGTGGAATTATTTAAATTTTAACTCATCCCACACTTGATGCAGGATAAAAATGTTATACTTTGCCGAAAGGGTTCTCGTTTTTGTTTCAATATAGACAAGTGCGACCTGTCAACTAATACCTACTCACCCCTGTTTCAAATTTACATACAAACGTTGTTACAGGTTTTTCAGATTCCTAAACAAACATGTAATACACACAAAAAAGAACAAACAGTATTTCGATATTTCAAATTTTATTTTATTAAAAATTTCTAAAAAGAGATGTTTCAGTAGAGTTTCTGCGGTTTTCAATTACATTTTATTTTTATTCTTTTTAACTCGTTATAATAGTGTGTGTGAGAGAGAGAGAACCCAAAAGTGCACAGGAGACCGGAAATCGGAAAAGTAAATGTCACAAGATTTGCAGGAAGTTAATCAGGATTTACGTTGTTTAACCTTTTTTTAATGAATCTTTGTCGTCTGTAAACCAACAGGCTTGTTCTTTCATTATTATTTTTTTAAACATTTTTCTTTTAAATTTCATATGCAGGTTAACTTTTGCCTTCTAACAAAATAATTGTAATTAGGTAGGTCGAAAGTAAAATGATAAACATCCCCTACTTCTAAAAATAAAGTCTCGTTAATTTTGTTTAGTTTGAATTTATAATACTTACGCTTAATATTTAAATGAAAATGAGAATTAGTGTTTGTACCAAGTAATACCGGTTAACAATCCATCAAAATGTATTTTGTCTGAAGGTTAGAAAAAAATGTCGTAATTACTTACGCTTATAATAATACTTCGAATTATTTAATCAATTTTGTTCGGCGCCGTATTCATATCGATGAATTCAATATTGAGATTAATGGTAAGCTACAAATATGTTTTACTTAATATGTTCTTTTTTTCTTGGAAATTTGTAAAAATAGAAAAGTTGAACTATACGAGAGTTACTTTTTATACCTTGATGACTTGACTTTATTTGGCCAACTAGAATTGATCGAATATGATTTCATTTCCCAAGTACCATTTAATGTGCTTTCATATTGTAGTTTTTCTGTCCTATAAGAACACGAGCTTTGCAAGTAGATGGTTAGCTACCTTTAAATATAGTTTACCTAGGATATGACTACAAAAGATGACGTTCAAAATCCTTGAAAGTTCACTTCTAACTGCTAGAAATTTTCAAATTATAGTGTGAAATTAATATTTTTAGGAAACATGGAAACTTGCTATAAACGTTAAGTCAGAGAGGTGGCCGGTAAAAAGGATATAAATTGTTTGGTTGGTTAATAGTTTAGATATGCTAATTCAGATTGCGCAGGCGCATGTGTCATCATGAAACATGAAACAAAAGAGAATTAGCTCCTGATCATTAGACATACCGTTATGGCATGTGTTTTTTTGAAGAATGGCACGAATAGAGATATAAGGATATAATAATCGTTCCATGGTTGTGGCTTCATGGAACGAATGGTCGATTACGACCCAACTATCTGATATTCAAACTTCACAAGACCATTCAACTTTAAAAAGAAAAGCCAAATACCAGCAACATTGCATTTTGAAAAATAAAGAACTCTTCTTTTACTCCACTTCAAGATATTTAATGACTTGACAACGATTCTTTCATTTTACCAGGAACGTTGTGGTAAATCTCGAGTGCATTTGGACCAAGACGATTTGGTTTCACTCGAATGAAATCTGCTTAAAATGGATATTTCGGATAGGATCCTTATATTTTCTTTCAGAGACCAAAGTATAAAATTTGTTACAGTATCGGTTTGGTGGTTGTTGTTAGTGCGTTATTTTGTCGAAGAACGTATGAACAATTTTTGCGAGCTGCTAAAAAATTACTTTTGTTCTATTTGCTCTTCGACCGTTTGAAAGAAAAGCGGAAGGGATCTCGTCGATACAATATTTCAATAATCTTTGTATTGAAAAGACAACTTTAAGTAGAGCAGGCATTTTGGTTGCCTCAAAATACATCTTTCTTTTAGCCCAAATAAAACTGCAGTAAAAGCTCTTTAGCACAGATAATGTCAACAGAGAAGAGCACTCATCTTCAGTTTCATTAATTTCGATTAAATCAGGCAAGACCATGCCTAAATGTCTAGATTTTTGGAACCTGTGCTGTACTGCTTAGAATTCTTGTTTTCTTTTCTGTTTTTTATTTTAAAATTCCATGGTGGTAATCTGGAAATGCAGAAAAATCAAAGAATGTGTTCACATTGCTTTAATGCGAAAAAACAACAAATGTTGACTGTTTAAGTTTTGAGGAAGTCTTGGACATCGTTAATGGACCAAGAATAAATTGCTCAGACTTGGCTTAAAACTTTTTGGAAAAAATGAATAAAGCAATTATAGGATACCTTGATCTACTACCTCTGCAATATGTAACGGTTGCAGGAACAAAATTTTGATCATCGAACACATTGTAATCACAATGGTCATATACCAGGAAATCAAAATTTGGTTGCAGCGTTTATGTTCCACCGTCGAAGAACGTCTTCAACGAACCAAAACCGATCTGTTCAACTGCTGATTCTTGTTTGTTGATGCGGAATGAAAGATAGGAAGGTCACCATTGTCAGGTACAAGAATCTTTTTTTTCTTGATAGGTGTCACACATTCGACAAAAGCCACGAAAAGAAAGCGGATCCGTTGATCCAAGCATTATCAGTGGAAGCGCTTTGCGAGTCCAGGGGTTTCATCCAGAAGACTCCCTTGCGTTCTTTTTAAGTAAAGCGAAAGTCAAAAACGATAGGATGAGTGAACCTATTGGGTTGTAAAAATTATTATCGTTAATTGTTCACTTCTTACAAACTTTTGTAAAAGTCTGACTTGGGATTTTTTAGAAAGGTCAGGATGGCTTTGGAATGGAAACCGGATATCAATTGCTTCTGTTTATTAGCAAGCGAGTTCTAATGATGGTATGTAACGTGTATATGTACACTTAAGATTGTTTTCTTACTCATTTGAAAGAAAACTGTGAAGTATCTCTCTAGCTCCTTGCCAGATCTTCATTTTAAATGGCGAAAGAACTTGGTAAATGGTCTCCGATGATTTTTAGCGGTTAACACTACACATGAAAACGCTCACCTTCTTTTATTTTGTCAACTTTGTTATTACCTCTAATTGTTCGGGTATATTTTCTCTTTGTTGATGTGTCTACACTGAATCTTTCTTTGCCTTAAATTGTAGATTTATTTACCTCGTTGGAGTACAGTAGCTTTTATCTTTTCTAAATATAGTTTGCATAGAAATACTAAATAATTTCTCTTTGAAATTTGTTCTTTGTGGTAACACTGTTGTATTCAAAATTTATATCATGAAATAATTCTTTTCCAGGCGAATTTATGTTGTATTCAGTATCATTCGTGCCTGTTTACAGATAGTTAACAGGTACGTTTTGTTTTTTCCCATTTTTTGTGCGTTTTCTATTTTTATGAATTACTTTCCAAGTGGTATTTTTTTTCTTTGAGCTGATAATATCCCTACATTTATCTTTGGCTTAATTAAGAAAACGAAGCCGTGACATTCGTTTCTAGATTTTAATTAAAAAAATTAAATTTCGTAACATAAATTCAGTAATACAGGGGAAGGAATATTTTTTCTCCTTGTTCAAATATTTCCGGTTATAAGCTTCCTCGTAGCCACGTGATTTCTGTAGTATTTGAATCTGGGTGTTTCTTTTGCATACAAATTTTTCATTCAAGTGGCCCTCGGAGCGTTTCACTTTCCTTGTGGGTGGATTTTTTTATCTTTGATGTGCAAAGCAGGCGTTGGCCTTTTAACATCGTGAAGAGAGACGGTAGATCGAATATAAATTCCGATTTTATACGAATTGACCTTGCCTTTTCTAATCTACTATTCAGTTCGAGTAGGTAATGCTATTGGAATGATATAGATTGTGTTCCCATAATTTCTGATTTTAACTATTAAACTTCAGGTGAGCGCGTTCGTTGGTGTAGCAAAGCCGTGACATAAGAGCGAAAGCTTTTGTATATTATGTGTGCTACTGTTGCTTTGATGTGTATTATTAAATAGAGATATTACCATCTAGAGAATTTAATAAGGAATCTTCAAAATCGGTTTCAAGCTAAATTAACTAATTTCATAACTAGTAATAAGAACAAGTTAGTTCGCGACTTGTGCAGAGTTTAATGCTTTTATTTTCTGCACTATTAATACAGGGAGTTCGCAAATAATAATGCTAAGACAGTGGATCAAAAATAATAAATTGATCTTACAAATTTGTAAGTGTAATCTCAAAGGAGGTCCATAATCTCAAAGCTAATACTGCCTAGATAATTATACTGAGCCCTCTTAATGATGTAATTTATTTAACAACATAAAGATCGACATTTTGGGTAATTGCAAAATTATAAAGTAAGATTACTTCTACTTTAACATGCAAACGAGAATAAATATTAGTTTTTTTAGACACCTGCTGTGCGTACACGTTTTTTCACTTTGAATTCTTTATTTGAGTTTATGGTGTAAATTACAAAAATATAAAAAAAGAATAATATAATGAAACTTCTAGTTTTCTTAAGGAAAATACGTTACAATTTTAGTAAACTGACCCTAGTTTCTGAGACATTACGTACACAGTTTTCGCCTTTCCTTTAGAGCTTTTCCAACTTTTCCGTTCCGCTAATGCGAAGATTTGAAACACGACCACTATTAATCAAGCGAAAGACATTTATTATCAGTTAATATGTCTGTTGGAGGAAATTTTTATGCTAAAACGAAAAATCAATGGATTGGAAAACGTTTTGAGGTTATTGTTTTAAATAATCTTTTCTTGGTAATAATAATTCTCTTTTGTGTATATAAAAATGTAAAAATGTATCCGTGATAGGGATTTTGTCGAGCTGTTTTTAGCATTTTTTTATTGCTTTTTTAGTGGCACGTTAAGCCTCTCAATTTTATTTAATGTCCAACCCATGCTCTCGTATTCGAAGTGGGTAATTTCTGCAGCCATTACGAAATTATTGCATATTAGAAAAATAGAGCGGAAAAAAACGAACAAAGAATTCTCCTCCTGTAAATATTTTAAAGCGGTCTGTAAAATATTCAACAGAGGGATTATCCTCATTTGATCTTAGAGTTTAAGCTAACTAAAGACAGGAAAACTCGTTTAGGTTTAGAGTACTCGGCGGAAATTGTGGCGTGCGGTTTTCAAAGGATACCTTCCGATGGGACAAGTTTACCTTTCATGGAGAATTACTATTCTAGACATTTGTAGAACAGGAATTTAAAGACGATATGTGTTTAAATTACTGACGTTTAAGGTTTCGACTTAATGATTACGTACGTCAACCCTTCTACCGCCCACGTTAAACCCCTACACATTTACAAATTTTCACGAATAGCAAAACAGACCTTTTAGAACCGAATGTTATTTAGAACTCTGATGAATGGTGCAAATTTAATAAAGTTTCTAAACCAATATTATTTCTTGTTGTTTTCTTTTATGTACTCAAATACTATGTAGCCATGATGTTTCCTTTGGCGATAGTTTAGAAGGAACAAATGGGAGGTTTTGTACATAAATTCGTAACCAAAAAAAGGTTTTCTTTCTAACAAAGAATAACGTTATTGTACGTTTCTTTTACAACGGGGTATTACTGATTACCTTCTATTTTGGTACTCCTAATCCTGTGTAAACTTTTTTTAGTTTAGTAAACGAAATAAAATGAAATTACGCATTCTTTTTTTTACAAAAAAAAGGTCCAATGTAAGCCTGTAATTAGCTGGCTAAAATAAAGTTTCAGCGTTTTAGTTTCTCTCAAACGATAGTAGTTGGTTCTGAAAGTATTACAGTTATTGTACCTTTTACATTTTTTTCTTTGGAAAAAATGATGGTATAAAAACGTAGGCGTATATTTCTACCATTACGCCTTTGTAAGTCAAAAAAATTGTTTATTATGCTGTAAATTTTTTTTATTTTGTTTCTTCTTTAATTAATATGTAAAAAAGGATAGAAATAAAAACAAATAAAGTTGAAGTAAAACAAAAAAGTTATTCATTTGAAAAGTTAGATTTCGAACTGAGCTATTTATTGTTTTTACTGATTTTTGTACCAATCTAATGGTTAAGAGGTATATTCCACTTATCAGTAGTGCATCTTACGATATACAAACTCAAGCAAAAGGGAAGCTGTTGCTTGCCCTGAATTTGCCCACAGTAAATGAAGAAGTCTGAGTTTAGTTTTTCAATGGAAAGCTAGGTGATTCATACCAATTCATTAAATGTGCCTGAAGTTGTCAAAAACAAGCAACTTTTTGTAACGTGATATCAGTAACCTGTCTGACATTTACAAAAGATGTCGAATAACAAGAACAGAAAATATAGAAAGAAATTGAAAGAAGAACAAACAAGTGGAGGTCAGGATCGTTCTCTCTTTGATTTCAACGAAATCTTTGCTGGTAATTCTAACCCGGAAATGAACAGACACGTATTTGGTTTTTTCAGAATGTCCCCCAGTGGTGCCACAAAATATATCTAGATATGCATGCTGGGTTCTCTCCATAATTTTTGGTTTGGTGTCTTGTTTTATGTTTTCATATGAGCGTCTGTTTTTGGATGCTGCTTACATTTTCAGTCTCAGATTGCTTGATTGTGCCGCTTTCATTAATATTTATTACTTGGATTTTTTAGTCGACTTCATTGTTGGAGATGTTTTGGTTTTGCCACCGACTTTTGTCATATTGTCTTAATCAGTTGGGTTGAATATGTATATCTTTAGATCGAAGAGTATGTTAACGATAAATCCCAATTTATTCTATTTGTTTCTATTCGACGAGTTTTCAAGAAAATCTAAAAATTGTGTAACTTGTAATTCTTCTGCTTCATTATATCATGCGTTTTTAAAAGACTTTATAACGGAATTACCAAGAAACAGGAACTTGTAAGTGCACACAGTAAAAAATTCGGGAGCGGTAAAAATGATAATGGCTGTGGTTAATTAGTGCTAAGAAAAATGCATAAGAAATTTAATTAACCTTTTGAGTGTGTAAAATCCCAGAGTGTAAATATACATTACTTTGAGTGTACGTACACTACTTTGGTTTAAATATTATTTTCGAAAAAGAAAATATGAATGAATATCACTCCCCATTAGATGTCGCCTAAACCTTCTCATGCTGTTAATGTTATATTAGTATTTCTGCATAACCAGCATAAAGCTTATACGGAAGCATTGATTGTTGTTTTGTTATTATCTTTCACTAATGAATCCAAACAAGGACGAAACGATCATCCGGAGGTATGATGGTTCATCCTTGCATAATTTTATATTTCTGGGAAATAAAATCTTGTCTTTGCATTCATTCACTAGTTTCAGTATAATGTACACTAGGTTGAGTGTGCGACATTAGTAATGG
>VTPC01091012.1:63387-117772 GCA_011009095.1 Ignelater luminosus | reverse complement strand
GGCATATATAGCGCGATTTATCACTTGTTTGAGAGCACTATTGAAAATGCAAATAGACAGTAATCTATTTCGCACGTTTCGAAGAACATCTTTCAGAGCTGTCAGTATCACTAATGTAAGACCGTGTTTTCTTTATCATTATTCTTCTAAGTTTGTATAAAAATAACCAAGAAGGGTTCTTTTAACATTTTGTTCGAATAAGAAGGATTCTTTAATTACTTTATGCAGAAATCCATTCTAAATTACATAGAACTTCCGACGCTTAACAGATACTTTCAGGCTTGTCTACCTTTAACAGCAGGAAAGTGCAGTATAATGAATTTAAACTTAGATAATTGCTTGGAGAAAATGTAGTAACAACATCGGAAATCCACCGAAGATCTTGTGCTTACTACATTCAAGGATGAACTGCCGTGTCCGTTTTATTTACTGGATTTAATTATATTTTACATTAAGTCTTAATTTATTGCAATTAAAGCGATGTGAAGGAACGCAGGTTAACACTTAATTTGAAAAGGTATATGTAAGAGCTAATTATGTTATTTTTAGATGGTTGTTGATGTAAACATGTCACAAAAACTTATATATTTTTAGCTTCAATATTATTTGCCGATTTTAATATATTTTCAAGATTAAAACAAGAAAATACGCTAAAAACGCTAAGGTGGAAGAATATTTAATAGGCAATTAAATGTAACAGGCATTTTCTCGTATTTTAAAACCCGTCACGATTCTCCTTGTTTTGCTCAAAAGAGAAAAGAAGAAAATTAGATATCTTGGGATAGGGGGTGTAAATTTCGATTTGATTGCTTGAAAGTAGACACTGGGTCGTAATTTTCAAGTTGATTCTCTGTTTTATAATTTATATGCTGAAGAATATTGCTTTATTGTTTGCTTTTTTTGTTGCTTCAGTAGATTCTGTAGTTTAATGGAGCAAAGGATCTAATCTTTTTTTCTGTTTCAGGTGAGTTTGGTGTTCTCTAGTTTTCATGCCGGTGAGTTTATTATAATTTGTTAAAAAATTATGTTTTACGATTTTATTTTATTTTTACAGCATTATGCATAATATCAGTAACAAGATAAACAGTTAGTACATTAATCCTTGCGGTAAAGCGTAGCATCATTTGAGCTTAGTTTTGTTTGCGTATACAGTATACACACCCTGTTATAACTAATAATGAACTGTACATAACAGCAAATAGCCCTCCTACTTACAAAACAATTTAACTACCACATTTATAACTTTTTAACATTTTTTTTTGTTTGTGTAAAGTAATTGACGCCTACTTGACCGGTGTTTTATTTATCTTTTTGCGTTTTTAAAAATAATAAAATATTTTGTTTTTAGGGCTCTAATGAGCTATGTGTGTGAGCAGAAGTTTATTTGAAAATGTCAAAGTGAAATTCACTTTTATAAAATACCCAAAGTATTTAATCTTTCTGAATATGTTTATGAATTTCTGTTAAAAACTATAAGACTAATAAATCAATTTAAAAGAAGGAACTTTCACAAGTTTTTAAATAAAAACATTAAGGGGTGTTTTATTTGAAAGTTGATTTTAAGAAGAGTCCTCTCTATACTTTTCAATATTAAATCCTCCTTTCCGCGATTCTCTTATCCCTAAATCATTTTCTAGATAAGTTTTCCTCCAGGAAATTAGAGCTAAACGTTACCCTTATTAGTCTTTAATGTTAGTAAATTTTCTCCTACGTACGTGCTTATACATTATGTATATGTGAAAGACCTTTTCAATGTTACTCATTTTTTTTCTTGTCCGTGTTGTTGTTATCTCTTACTTTGATCTACCTAATCTGTTTGATCCACTTTGTTGGATGGGGAAAACTCAGAGAGGATGATTAATTTTGAAATTTTTTTGAATTACTTAACATCCTCCTTATTGAAAGCTTTTTTCTCTGCTTTGAGTGGATTTCAATCTCAGATAACTTTTTTTTTTTGTTAAGACTATTTCAAGAGGTTGTAAAGTTAGAAAAGCACTGAATTAAAAATGTTTTAAATTATCTGCAATTATTTTATCTCTTTAATTTAGTTGACTAGTGTAAGTTTATCTCAATATTTCGAAGAGATTTGTAGTTTTAAACAATTAATTTTTTAAATGAAAATTCCTAGATAATATCATCATTATGGTAATATTAATAGTAGTTAATAGATGGCGTTTACGCTAACTTTTACAACAAGGTTTTTAAATACAGTATGCAGTTAACTGTTTTCGTGTCAGTAACTAGAGTTCCATCATATAACCCATCTTGATTTTGGTGGTTTACTGTTTGATTACATATTTACCAAACTAATGACAGGAGACTGATGGAAGTACAACACTGTCGTAAAAATATAAAATTCTATAAAAATCAGAGAAACAGAAACTGGAAAAGACAGTCCTACTAATGTTTCTAATTTTACTTAAAAATAGAATTAATTAATATTTGAGCAGAGATCTCCCGAAATGGCAACACTTAAGTTTTGAGTGCCTGCTGGAGGAGAAAATAAATTTTCATGATGGTAATCTTAACGGCTGTCAAATAATTATTACTGGGCAAGTTCTTCTAGTCTTCAAGTCCTCTTGCTGTTACAGGATCGATCTCAGTATCTTCACAGCTGTTCACTAATAAAATGAATTTTCTCTCTGCGGCCAAAAAACGACCCACTGTATTGGTTCGTTTCTTCTTTATTTTAATCATAAAGTGAATAGCTCGTATTCTACCATTTCTATTGAAACAAACAGTTTCGGAATATCGAATTCGCTAACTTGGAAGAGATGCAAGCACTGCAATTAATATATTTTGAAACCACATCGATATAGCTAGATTTCGTTTTCACTTTTAGGTTTGTTTCGAGAAAGTAACCGTTAATCTCGAAAACTGCTTTTCATTATCGTTGATATGAAGCGAGATGTCGTACGATAACATACAATCGATTCACCCTGTATAGTGTATCCCTTTTCGGTGTATTTGGGGGTATTTCTGTTATTATCAGATTCTCACTGTACTGTTTTAATTCTTCAAGACAAATTTAATGACCAAGACAAAATTAGGCGATCTTTTGTTTTTCTGCTGTAACTTCGACTTTTATCCAGAGTATCAGCAGTGGAAGTCATAGAAGTCAAGAGAATCATTCCTAAAAGGACTAAAATACTAAGTGAACTTTCTTTCTATCGAGCACTTTTATTGGAGAAAAAACTTTATTGATTTTTATTAACTATGGAAGTAAAGCGATGACTGTTTTTAAAACGATAACTTGGTGGCCCAGAATGGTAACTTGATTGAGTGAACCAATGAATGAAAAATCTTTAGACCATGGACTAAACCCATCTGACTTTTAGTTTTATAATTTTCGGCATTTGATTTTATGGTGCCTGGTATACTTGCCCCTATCCATGATGTCTGTTTTGAATGTTAAGTTTTCGGATCTTGTGGTAGGGTGTTTCCATAATGTTTGGTTTTGACTAGTTGTTGTTTGTGAACATTGGGAAGGATGAGAAAAGGTTCTGTCCTGGATGAAAACGATCCTACTACACGAAAAAGGCAGAATAACATCGGTTTATACTCAACACCCGATGGTTGAATGCCCCTGGTGGTATACTACTGTTTATTAATCCTGCTCTTTCAAAGAATGTACTATACAAATTCTACAGTTGCTAAAAAATGTATACTTAGGAATTAAAATTTGAATTCCTTTGCTACGCAAAACATTCAAAAAAGGTTTCCAGCAATGAAAAGCAAAGATTTGGAATTCAAAAACTAGATGTGAAATATAACGCAATTAGGGATTTTTACACTTGATAATAATATTCTCATTATTGACCCGCGACTATTTCTGAATTATTTAAAAGCTGGAAGATTCTATCTTCGATTAGTCTTATTACATTTTCCAGGAATACTAACAAGTATTTTCATAACAAAATACCTCCAGTAAACACATTTTATTATTTTACAAAACGAGTAATCTAATAGCTAATAAATAACTCTCATGATTCAGGAAATTTATTATCTCATCAGTGATCACAAATACGTATAAAGCTTAAATTTCAACCAGCAGAAGAGAAATTTAATAAAGGATTCATGTTTTCAAGTATTCTCATTTTGTGTCATTAATTGGATAAGTTGAAAAGTTCAAACCACTTGATAATTACAAAAAAACCTTCAAAAGTAGATTATTACTTTTGAATTTCGAAATTTCAATAAATTCTTTTTGCATCTACTGGAAAGTATATTCTCATTACATTTTTAAATAGAAAAAATTTATTCCCATTGAAAATACAATACTCCAACCCTTCTTCAATTTCTGTGATTCGGATGTCGGCGTCTAGGGATCAAGGGAAATAATACAAAATGATATTATTGTTTGCCTTCGTAATGCCCCAAATAGTCCTTAAGTCCCACTGGTATAAATTTCAGTGCTAAGTAGTATTGATGGTCCGACCTTAAAGGTTTAAAAGGGAACTTTGTTTGTTTACCAAAATATTTTTTTAATTCTGAAATATGGAACTGCTAAAATGTTAAGGAGAGAGAAAAAAAGGGGCGCATTTATGTTAAAAAGTCAGTTTCAGCTCAATTTTTCCCTAGCATCTTTTTTCTGTTTAATCTGGGTTACGACTTTTCTTAATTAGGGGGCTCTTGATTTGTTTTTCTCCGCTCCGGGCGACACCGCGCAGGTCAGCCGTGACAATTAATCTCCAACACTAACTCGTTTTTCTCCACGAAAAGTTTCTCCTAATATTTAAAAAAAAAGTATTTTGAGGTTATAATAAATTATTGTACAAAGTTAAATAGTGCTGCTCGCTGAGTTATCAGGCAAAAAAGTTTTTGATTGAAACATGTTCTTAAGACGCGCTCCGTTACGTAAAAAGTAAGATATTAAAATTGGCTTTGGCATTAAATTCAGAAATAATGAACAAACGACTAACGGAAAGACAGCGCCACTTATTAAATAATTAGCATGAAGAACGGGAGCGGCAGAAGAACTCTTCTGTATAGTCTTTTTTCATTTCCTGTTGTGTGCATTTCTTTGCATTATTAATTAGTCTAATCTATTTCGTTGCTAATATAACACAGCTCAGATTTTAGGGAGGTTTTTATGTTTCCTGGGTGCTCTGTTATGAGTAAAGATCCTATTAACTCACGATAATTAGTCGATATTAATACAACCAATTAAGCTTTAAATTAATGTATTCTAATCCGACCCTGCTTATTTTAGGCTATATATCTTGAGGGTATTTATTATTATATAGTTAAGCAAAATACATCTCGAATATAATGATTAAGGTGACTAGAATTTCAGAATAGGTGAAGACCCAACAAAATGTAATTTTTCGATACATTTTAATAAATCGTTTTAGATCTTTTAATTTTTGCAATTTTTACAAGAATCTCTCTTAATTCATATCTCTGCTTCAAAATATCTTAGAAAAGCTTATAATTGAATTTTTGAAGTATTTCACTATCTTACCCTACCTAGATACACTAGATAAAGTGAAAACGTTCCTTAAATTTATCTTCGACTTACTTTCTACCTTATTCCACCACTTTTTCAGAATCTATAAATTATGTTTCGAAAACTAACGTTCGTTATAATCTACCCATATGCTTTAATTCCGTAAATGTGTATTTACTAACTTACAGATCACCTTATTGAAATTCATCTGTTTTTCGCGGTTCATTAAGGATGCGGCAAAGCAAACATTATAAGCAGGTAATGGCGTTTATCCCTGAACTTAATCAAGTCAGCATCCTTATGAACGCATTCGTGGAAACATAATTCGATAAAGGAAAACTATTTTGAAATTGAATTGGACACAGATGGATAGAACGCATACACAAAGTGGTTCAACAACTTAATTAAAGTGCCTTTTTCAGTATGAGTTCTCATTTCTCGGTTGTGGAATTTTAGCTGAAAATGAAAGAAGATCGCTCGCACCGATTTCTCTCTTTCATTATTTATAGCGAGAGACCTTTTGCCCCAATCAAAGATTACCGAGTTGTTTCTTAACCGTTTTAGTAAAAGGATTGGTTCTGTCTGATACAGCTAACATACTAGTTTTAAAAATGTTCCTTTTAAATTTTGCTATTTTGTTTCCGAGCCCAAAGATATGCAATTTTCAGAAATTGCTAGTCTTTCGAAATCTTATTTTCAAACTCATTCTTGGAATAAACCAAATGAGAAATCTCAATTCATTGACAAAAGCAAAGTTTAAAAAGGAAATCGAAATAATAAATAATACCAAATAACTGGATGAAGTAGCTTAATAATTCACTCAAGAGGCACTTTAACGAAATGAAACTTGCCCACTTGTCCCAAAAGCAGCCTTCCTTTTTGTAATTTAAATACAATAGTCAATAATACAATAGCTGACATGCAGCACAACCTGAGTTTGGCGTGGTTCTTTCAGATTGAGATAAGAGAAGCACTAAATGCGCACGAATCTTCAAAGAGGCACTTATAAGTTGCACTGGAGTCCATGGTAGATTGGTATTTTCCAATCTTGAAATAACTTCATTTTATATCTACATTTTCTGCGTCACACATCTTGTCTTAATTATAAATCACTTGGACGTTTTGTCGATTGATAATTTTGTGTTTCGATGAGGGGAAGTCGGAAAATTTTGCTAATTAGTGAAAAGTAGAGGAATTTAAAATAGGTAGAATTATAGACAGCAGTTTGTTTTGAATTCGTTACGAATTACCTGTTTTCCTTACCGTTGTGGCGTGCTAGGATTTTGACATCTCGGAGTCGACAAGTCTTGATTGGTTTTTGTGGCTTATTTCTAATTAACTTCGTATGAGTTTACCATAGCGTCTTCTCTGCTCTACTCTTGGTGCAGTTTATTTAACTCGCATTACTCACTTTGGATTTTCTTGATCTACGATGAATTTCTGATAATTTGAAGATATACAGTCAGTTTCATACTTTTGCTATAAGAAGATTGAAAAGACAATCGTGTTGAACGAGCTGATACTGTCCGGTTAATCTTCTTTGACTCTTTCCAACGATTTATGACTTGTGTCATGTCGTGGGTAGTCTAAGAATGACTGAACCTAACTATACTGCTTTTAGTAAGCTTATGGACTTTTCAGAAACTAATTTGACTTCACTCCACCTCTAGTCTAGACACATCTTAGTACAAGTTGAGGAATATACTTTTTGGTGACTTCACTCTTGACTTCCCATCAATGTACGATTCTATCAGTGAAACATACTTTCTGTTTAATCGCGGATTGAACGTTTCGATGGGATGGTAGATCGGTCTATGTTCGATATGAAGAACAGCGGCGAACTAATGTTGTACGGAACATTGACAGCACTTGTTCATTGTTATACACTCAGTTTCACATAAAATGCACCACCTATTAAAAATAAGACTACGGGTTTGAAACTTTGCTAAAATATTCTTTTATTATTGCGTATGAAATGATCAGATTTTCATAAAAAAAAGATTAACAATGACAACAACGAAAACAAAATTAATAATGTATAACATCGCCATGAACATCAATGCAGGCATTTCCTCGTCGTGGCATGCTTTTTATCAAGCGGTCTATGTTCTCCTGGGGTATCTCGTTCCAAATAACCTCAAGTCCCAAAGATATTCGATCGGCGATAAGTCCGCTGATCGTGCAGGCCAGGACAACATTTGCAATTGTGTTTACTGGTAATGTTTTCAGTGTGTTATCCTATTGGAAAATATCGTTTGGCAACGTCTGCATGAACAACATTATGAATATAGCGATGCGCATTTATAGTGCCTGGGACTAGAGGTGATCTTCCAAAACAAATTGCACCCCAAACCATTACTCCAGGTGTTAAAGCTGTATGGCGTCTTTCAGCAAACTCTAGATTTCGTCTTTCTACTACGGCCGTCATTTGTCCACAAACAAAATCTTGATTTGTTACTGAAGACAATGTCGTTCCATCGCTGATTCCAACGCTGTCGCCGTTGACATCAAGCAAGCCTAACAGTTTTTTGATGTGCAGTTAAAGGGAGCCGTTGCAGTGGACGGTAGAATCGCAGTCAAAAAGAAGAGATTCTTTTCTAGTTTTTTGCCATTGACACGCGGCGGTGAAGAGCTTGCATTTAGTCTACATCGACAGACCTTGTTGTTTGAAAACGCTCTTCTGTAATCATTTTTCAAAGAAGTCGGTCTTCACGAACATTGCTGCTACGTGGAGGTCTACCAGCTGGACGATTTCACTGAATGCTTTCTTCTGACCAAGCAGACCATATTCGTGCAACTGTAGTGTGGTCCCGATTTACCCTGCTACCATTCACGAAAAGGAAAATCCAGGCTTCTTTCATGCTGATAATTCGATCTCTATTAAAATCGAAAACATGGTTAGAATTTCTACGTTGTCTCACTGGAGGCATTTTAAAATCTTAAGGCCGGGTTGCACAAAACTTTGTTAAATGCTTGATCGAGTGATCAACTTGACCAATGATCAAATGATTTTTATGCAACCGAGCTTAACACAAAATTTCGAAATAACTATTTGTGCTTACTAGATATTGTTTTGTTTTCAAGCAACAAAGTTATCAAAGTTGATGAGGAACGGTCGACGAACATACCGGAACCGCTTGATTTTTTAAATGGGTGGTGCATTTCATATGAAACTGAGTGTATGACATTTTGCTACTGGCATGCATATCAAAGTCTAGATAGATAAAATTGTAAACGAAAAAAGTTCTTTTGGTGAGTTTATATGTACATAGTAAATCTAGTACGAAGTATCGATTATATTTTGACGAATTGAAAGATTGTTACAGCAACCCATTTGGATATATTTATCTTGGGGAAATATTGTCGTGGATGCAATTGTAAAAATGGGAGACAACTCGTTAGATAAACTTACGTAATGGCTGTAAAAATGGGGAGCTTTATTGGTTTAAATACAAAGTTGTTTGATTGATGTAATTCCTGCGGATTTCCAGAAATGACACTTCTGCTCATTGGTAATCTCGCAATTACGAAAGAATGAGGCGAGTTTATGCTATACATGTAAAGACAAATAAAATTTAAATCCTGGATTGATTTTTCAAACGGTAGTAGTTCAACCAAGAACATGATCAGGAGTACGAGTATTTGGTTTCTAGGGCACACAATACGCAATTGAACGAACAGAAAGCAACATATTTAGTACAAGAGACATTTATTGATAAAGATATTTAGAATTGGAAGGATTTGTCATCTTGGTGTATTAATTCTAGTTTGATCAAAACTCGAAATTTATCTGCAAACTCAATTGCGTACGTAGATATGCATTACGATCCTTTTCACTAATTCTTAAATCATTTAATAATATTATCGTTATGTAGTACTCATTATTTAACATTATTTACGAGGTATAAACGTAAAAATTATATTCTTGAAGTGTTTTCCCTAATCTGCTATAGCAACTTTAGAGCTGTTTGCAAATTTCCAGATTTACTAAACCCAAATTATCATTTAAAGTAAAGAAATAATCCGAGATATATTCAAATACAAAACTTTCTTCACCGGATTGATACAACTTTAATCTTCTGGTACACTCGAATAACTTTTGCGACCTCCTAATCGTCAGCTAAGTCGTTTACGCGTCCTTTCACTTTTACGAATTCAACTCATGAATTTTATAAAACTTAACGATTAAATCAAAGTACTTTAGTATAATATTCTGTTGGGTTTTTGCACTGTATAGGAATCAATTCGTTCCATGCATGCGGTCTAACCAAAACCAATCGATTGTGATTGTTTATGAATTGCACTAATAGAAAGGGGATAATGCATTTGAATGACATGATGTTGTTGATAGGCTCTTAAAACGTGACCGTAAACGAGTGAGTTAGAACGAAATGTTTGAAATATAACTCGACGTTTGGATTTACTTTTTAGCCAATTACTTCCGCTCCCCTGCGTTGATTACGCCATTAAAATCAGTTGACATTTAAACGTGGTATTTGTAATAATACCAGGGAGGATTTCATTAAAATATCTTCTCAGCCTGAAACAATTGGATTTTATAATTTATTTTGTCTAACACCTCACCTTGAAACATTGATGTTTTCGTGTTTACAAGTTTTGCAACAACTATTTTAGAATGGAGAGGGAGGTTGTATCAAGCACTAAAAGTCAATATTCAAGAACAAGAAAAACTTGAGAACTTTTGTTTAAGTTACATTCGCGGAACTCCACAATAAAAAGCTCGAAAGTCTTGGTAATTCTCGTATCTATTTCTGCAATGCTTTATTGTAGCAGAATTCTCGTTTTATTGAAGTTTTATTATGTAAATTTGAATATTTAAAATATTATGCCGTTTTTAATGAAATTTATGTTGTGGAATGTTCGTCTACTCAAAATAATTAAAACGAATTACATTATAAATAGAATATTTGATTATAATAATAATAAATATCAAAATGGGAAGAGAAGACAAGAAAATAAATTAAATGTTACATTTCGTGGAACCTTGTTTTCAGTTTTATAAGAAATTCTTTATTCTCAGTTGTAAAAATAGACAACGCGTGCTGTCGGATAAGGGTAATACATTTTATATAAAATAGACATTTGTTTAGAGTATGTAACTTCATGCTCTATTGAGCTGGCATATGTGAATCTAGTAGATCCCCCAACGCTTTTGTTCCACTTGGGCAGGATGTTAGTATTATTACCATTACACACGGGTTTTATGTTTGTACAATGTACATATACTTGATATGAGCCAGAAAGCATTATTTTAATTACACAAATTTTTTGTAGACCTGCTTTTTTATCTAAAAAAAAGGAGATATTTAAAACAAAAACATTAAGCTAAATTACAACTTATGAAATGTTTATTGTACCGCTTTATAAATTCAAAACAAAAGTCCCTTAAATTCTTATCTTGAACAACAACAATAATTAAAAGAAAAAAAAAATCAAAAAGCATTTTTTACACAAAATAGTATATTTGAAATTACGAGTGCAAACGTTAGAAAACTGAAAATCAGACTGGTATCGACTTCATTTGTTGTAAGTAACGGATGGCGCTAGTTGACGGGTGTAGAAAGTTGCTGTACATTTTACCACATTTTATTGACGCGAAAGGTTTGAAACTCGACTAGATTTTCAGGCTGGCAGTTTTCAGCGTTTATTTCAGGAATCTGTAAAGGTACTGCAATCATCACGAAAAGAAGAACTGGATGTTTTTAATACTGAAAGACTCAGGTTTGCAACTAGATATCTTTTTGGGAAAGAACCCTGAAATATATTCCAAAATAGTAGTTTCCGCTCTTTGCTGATTTGATTTCTGTTCGTTTATTTATTCTGGATGGAAATGAAGAGCACTGAAAATTATGTTAGAAATGTATCTGAGGAGTTTGATCTTATTGATTTTCTAAGTTTATTCCAATGTTAGGTTTCTACTCAAAGGTGACGTATTCTACATTTCTAAGATTTAATGATTTAGGAGTTTACGAAACTGCCACTTGAACCGATATTTGACAAAAATTTAAAAGTTGATAGTATAAGAAAATGTTATTCTAGACTTTTGTAGAATATCTTTATGAGGTGTGTGAAACACGTCTTTTAATATTTTTTTGCTTATTTGGCAGTTTCCGAAGAATCCGACAAATAAGGTGATTAAAGGTATTGATTTACTAACTTCAGGATATTTTATTATCTTGGAACGGATTTCCTTGCGAAGACATTTTAAATGATAATCAAGCTTTACCGTAAGAAAAATTTTTATTTGTGTATTTACAGGATGTTCCAATGGTCTGTATTATCATAAAGTATTACTGGGAAAAGTACAAAACGATTATCTATGCTCTTCAAAATCATTTTCGACTACACGGTGTGTTCCATAAAAACGTGGCACATATAGCCTGATTTTGTTTCAGTGAAACGCTCGTATATTTGAGTATGTTATAATTATCTCTGTTTGCAACAATATAGCATTATAAGAGTTTAAACTTTAAAGATATATTAGGTAAAGTATTATATTAAGGTTTTTTAACGGAAAAGCAAAACTAAAAAATATTGAAATATTAGAAATGTTACGATGCGAAAAATAAGCGAATTTTGCAATTTTACTTAAAATAAGACTAACCAATGCAAAAAGATGTATCGCCATCTTTCACTGGGGAGAATTCTAAACGTACGTTATATATATCATAAAAGGCCACAAAGCACCCAAACAAATTAAGTGTAGTTAATTATCAGGACTCCCCAGGCTAGGTATCTACACCAAAAGTTGCTAGTCGAAGTAAAAGGTCTTTAAATGCTCAGCTTTGCCTTTTCGTCCGTAATTTAGCTAACACAGCTTTATGCCAAACTGCCAAATTAAAACCAAACCACTTAAAATTAAGGCCCGAACAAAAACAAAAGTTGCTGTATGGTGTTTAAAAATCAGAAAGCTCATGCAAAGTTACTAATACGAGGAAATTGTCTCATTATCTGCATGGAGGCTGATTATTATTTGGAGTTTGATAGCTTCTCTACAATCAAGTACGGTTAGGAAGAATTTAATTAATAGCTGATTAAAATTCCTGGAAATTACAGCCTTGCTATTCATTTCTACTATTTATGGAAAGCCAGAATCATTTGATTCATGTTTAGTCGGAAGCAACAATATGACAAAACTTATTTTCATGTAAAAATGAATTAACCGACTATCATTGGTCAGCACGGCTAAAACTTAAGATTCTATACACTATAAGAATCCACTCTTTTGTTTAATTAGGATTGTTTACAATCTTTTTAATCTCGTTATGTTCGGTGTATCCGTTTCCAGCATATTTAGTATTTTGACTATTGTATTTAGTATCTTTCCTATTATTCGAAATAAAGCGAAAGGACTCGCGCCTGGCTTCTTAACACAAATTTATTGGTAGAAAGTAAATTTGGTGATTGTAAGAAGTCAGAATCTGCATTTCTCAATGGTGATTTTGTTACGGTGGTGGCAACCCATATATTTTTTGACACATAGACCAAAAAGCATGATCAATTTGAACTTCACGCGTTTCCTGTTACATTACGGGTAGTAGATTTTTCTTTCCAACTTTGGTCGGTTTTCTTACTACACAACTGCACATAGATATATTGAATTCAAACTTAGACGAACTATAATATGTATAATGTGCTATTAACCAGTTTAGGAGATTGAATGTATGCAAAGATTGAGTAAGTACCTGCGGTTTGATGATTTGGTCTTCAACATCCTTGGATCTATCGATTTTAGATTTTTTTTTATGAGGGGAAGGGACACCTTGAAAATCAAAGATCATAAGAAGATATGCAATACTGACCAAGAATTATGCAATGCTTTAGAAACATCTTTTTGTGGAATACGAGAAGTCAGTTTTTGAAGACTCGTTATGTTCGGTGTATCCGTTTCCAGCATATTTAGTATTTTGACTATTGTATTTAGTATCTTTCCTATTATTCGAAATAAAGCGAAAGGGCTCGCACCTGGCTTCTTAACACAAATTTATTGGTAGAAAGTAAATTTGGTGATTGTAAGAAGTCAGAATCTTGGCATAGTGAAATCTTTCTTAAAGTAATCAACGAGATACTCCATAAATACATAAAGAATGGGACACCCTGTATAGTAGAGGTTTGGGTATTTGACCTCAAAGCCTCAGCTAGACAATTCTAGTATAACCAAGATGAAAGAGAAATTTTAGTGAGCCAAATGGCAACAATAATAACACTTAATAGTTCAAGTTTCCATACCTAGGAGTATTGTAAACAGAAATCTTCTTCTTCTTAATCCTTTCCTCTTTTACCAGCTATCGCCAGTGTTGAGGATGTTGACTAATTGATTTCTTCCGTCATTTGCCGCCTCCATTCCTTCCTGTCCTTGGTCATTGTGACCGCATCGTTCCATTCCAGTCCTATCTGTTGCAGCTAGTACTGGATCTCTTCGTTCTATCTGCGTTTTGGTCTGTCCTTAGGTTTCTTTTTCTCTCTGCCCATTTGCCACACTTTTTTCCCAGACTCACCTCTGGCATTCTAACCATATGCCGAAACCATCTCAGCGCATTAACCGTAATTCTTGCTTCTATCGGCCTCACTCCTAGACTTTTTCATATTTCTGTATTCCTTGCCCAGCAGTTTTAAGCGCGCTATCTGTCTTGATACCTTCATCTCGCTTACTTGTATTCTTGCTCTCTGATTCTTACTCAACGTCCACATTTCCACGCCCCATGTCAATACAGGTATACGCAAGACGTTGAACATTCTTATTTTTGTTCTTGTATATAATTCTTTCTTGTTGGAAACCTGAGAAATATAGTTTTGTGGTGACTTGTATACTCTATCGTCCAGCTGAGCTTCCATTTTCCCAACCTGCGTTATCCAAGATCCTAAATATTTGAACTGTTTCACCTGTTCCAATTCAATTTGTTCTATCCTTATTTTCACTTTTTGCGAGGTTCTAGCTGTTACTATCGTCTTTGTCTTGTCGATATTAATTAATCTTTTGAACTTTTAAATTTCCCTACTTACGCTGGGCTTATTTTCATAGGTTGTGGAATTTCGAATATACGACCAACTTAGGCCCTGTTGTTACCGAAATAATTATTGGCAAATGTATTAACGGCGATGTCTTAGTTACCCTCACCAATTGTTTTCATTATTTACTGTCTTAGCAAAAGCAGTAGGGTACAAAAGTTTAATGTTTCAAGAACGCATACTTACCTCTCTTGTTCACACCTCTACTTCTCATTGACACTTGAACTCTGAATTGTGATTAAATCTTTTGGGAAATTCTTTTCTAAATTTTTGCCTCTATCTCTAGAGATAGAAAGTATTCTAGATTATTTTATTATTGTATTCAGGAAAGCTATCAATCGATAAAAGATTTTTTGGTTAATTTATTGGAATTCTTGGCAAATACCATTGAGGTAGACCATCGTTTATAGATTATGTACTTCTTCATGAAAATGATGACGTCAGTTGGTCAAGTCGAAATGAAGAGAGGAAGTTTTTATTCTTGTTTTTACTTCACCTAATCCCTTCTCTTGCCAAACCAAGTAACAGGGTAATGAGTCGATTTGATCAAGAGTTGAACAGTTTGAACATTAGATCGTTAGTACCATTAGGAGGTAACAAGGATCTTTTCTTTTAGTCCCACCTGAAGTATCCAAAACGGCACTAATGTCTGAGCTTTTCTTCTTGAACAGGCGTTTCTTTCAAGTTCAATTTACTGAACTTGACAAAATTTACTTTCTGGTACTTTCTGTACTAAAAACTGCTTTGTTGGTTTTGTCTCTAAAACAGAAAGTAACTCTAACTTTCTTCTATTTTTGTTAATTTGTCATAAAAATTTGAATCGATACGTATTGCACAATACTTTACTTCTAGATCTGTTAACGAATGGATACTTTAAAATATATGTAATTTCGATCCCACATCAAACTTCTATGAGTAGGCGAGTAATTCAGAATATGTCAAGATTCGGGGCTTTCTGAATGAGATGTAGATTTAATTACACATCTAAGAATTAGGGAAAATCTATAAATAGAGGTTAAAAGGAATTTACAAAATTATTATTATAGTTTTTGCTTCAAAATATCTGGTTGTAGATTTTACTGCTAATTTTATTAAAAGAATGTTGATTAAAACTTACATGTAAATTTTAATTCAATTTAATCTCGATGTTATTTCGTAGAATTTTTCAATAATTTCAAAAGAGACGAATTTATGATTCTTAATAACTTTGATCAAAGGACAGCAATATTTCGATACCCTCTTTTAACATTCATAGCATCACAGATTCTAGAAGTAAAGTGCTGAATTCGAATCATAGATACTCTTACATAAATGCATATTCCTTTATTTGCAATAAATATTTATTTTTCTTTTTCTCTACGTGTTCTATATCCGTGCGATATACTGCTAGTTGCCTTTTTAAGTATATTGCCTTCGATGCTGTCTTCCAGGAATTGTTATTTAATTTAATATGCTAGCAATCGTAAACAACTTTTAGGTAAGAAAAAGCTTCTGTAAGTGTCGAAGTTTCTAAATTATTTTTTAATATGCAGGTGATATAAACAACTTTATAACTTGTTTCCCTTTTTTCTCCGAAGAAAAACTTCCGCGATTTAATTCTAAACAAACACTTTTTGCGCCAGATACAGCATTAAAAAGAGTACATAAGAAACTAAAATCCTTTAACTAAAAATATCTTGAAACTATTTTTTATGTTTGCGTTGATTAATACGTCTTATCTGGAATATAAACAGCGTCATATACTTACCACTCGCGTTTCAAAGTTAATAACTTTTGGTTGTCTGCCAAATACTGTTTTACGATTAACTTATCTTTGATTCCGTAATATCTGTATGTATGTTCAATTTGCGATAATGCTAATCGCTCGCAAACTTATTTTAAATTTGTCAAAAATGTCTTAATAGCTGATCCTTTTCTCCTTCGAAATATCCAAGGAGAAAATTTATTCAAATCTAGGATTGCTCCCCTTAGCTTCATTATCATTTTGTAGCGTCATCATTGCGGATCAGACTGGCAGTTTCTAATCGAACAAGTGATCTGTTCAGTAATCGTTCTCTCTTATACAAAAGCCGGACAGATACCCAATTTGGAAATTCGCACTCAGTTGGCGATATTAACAACTCTTCGCGAGTTTCCTTCTCATCGAGTTGATTTTCGCTCTCGACCACGGACAACACCCAACTCTGCATATTCATGATGTACACACATAATTTAAATTTTCTTTATGCTCAAGCTTTATGAAAAGCAGATGAGTTTTCACGGTTAGGACGGAATGTCTACAATTTTTTACTTGGCTATATGAACGTGAAGTGAATTTTTTTATGACATCAAGGGTGTTGTATTTTGGTCTCGTAAAACAAAAATTTACTGAAGGTAGATCTCGTTTCCTTTTTCCAGAAAAATTCTTCCATTCTTTTAGTTGATTGAATCTTTCGGTTAAAATTGAAACGGAGAAAAAAAAGTGTAACTCAATCTAACTGAAATGACAAAACGAAATGAATCTTAATTAATAAATTCTGTTTGTAGGAAATCTTTCATTAGGGCTTGTTGGAATTATTAATTAGTTGGTTTTTTTTGGGGGAAATTCCGCTTGATTTAAATTACGTACATTATTGCATGTTATTTAAAAGAAAACTCTATAGTAGAAATTGTATTGTTTCAATTGGAACAAATCATATTTTTTTAATAACAATATACATACTTACGTAATCGAAATATATATTTCCTCGGTAGATGAAATATAGAAACGTACAACGCAATTGTTTGACCTTTTCTTGAAATTAATTAAAGTCGTAATGAGAAAAGAATTGGTTTATTACAAATGACATCATTGCAGGTAGGCGGGTTGCCATAGAAGATTGAAATTTTGTTTTGTAATGCAAGATGTTTCATAAATGGCTGTACAAAATTATTGTAATGTTTTACATGCCAAACGGAGTCAAGAAGCTAAGTAAACGTGTTTGCTGAAAAGTTAGTGAGATATAAAGATTTGAACAATGATGAACATCTTGTTTGTGTTCATGTTTTAATATCTGGCGTTTTTGCAAGACATAATCAAACGGTCTAGACGTTGAACAGCAAGATCTTGGAAAATTTAATTTTTCCAGCAGACGACGTATTATTCTACGTAAAAAAACCTAGGAGAAACATTTTTTACAGCATTGAATATAGATCGAAAAAGTTACTATTTCAGTGGTGTAATTATTTTAAAAGAGTATGAACCCCTTGTAAATTTTCGCCAATGCTAAGGATTGTCATCCATAAGATGATATAGTTTCTGACTCATTTTGACTTTAGTTTGTTTAATGATTCTTACTCCTTTTTTCAATTTTTCATACGTGTTGCCCGGCGCCTCTACCAAATAATGTCACAAAACATGGTTCAAGGCATGTGATGAATAATTCTGAGAAAAGAGCAAAAATAAGTAAAAAACGGAAAATGCCAAACAATATCAAAGATCACTGCTGTCGTTCCATATTTGGATGGGACAAGGCGCAGGCTCTACGTTTTGTGCATAACTCCATAGCGAATGAGGAGGTTAATGTTGCTGATGGTGACAGTCACAATTATTGAATGTGGAACCAGAAACACTGAAAATTTTGGAGAAATCGAGAAATATCGCCAAGGCTTTTCATTGGAAACCACAATACTGAAATTATAGAGAAATCCAAGATGGCAGCTTCATTGCGCTAACTCGAGACGAGAGTAAGCTATGGACTTCTAGAATAACGTATCAGTAACTGTTTTCTATTTACAGCAGCGATTCAAAATTTAGAAGTTTAAAATGGAGAATTCAATGCAAGCACGTCAATTCCAACATTTTCATACTCTTCTTGCTTCTGTTATTTCTAATCTTTCTTTGTTCTTTTCTTCTCTAAGTGTCTTATTTATCCTATTTCTTTTACTGTTGATTTTTTACCGTTCCATTTATTTCTTGTTATCCTTATCTTTTTTCTTCTCACTAACCTGCCCCTTTTCTCTTTTTTATTTTTCCTTTTGAGTTATGTTACATCTGTAATTTCTTTGTTCTCTGTTTCTCAGTGTTTCTACTGACTTGACTACTTCACTCTATTGTTTTGCCAAGAGTCTATTATCTTTTTTAAAATGTTTTTTCTCTTTCACATTTTGCCTTGTTTTTACCTCTTTTCCACCTTTTCCTTCTATTGTTTGCGAGTTCCTTCCTTTCCTCCGCTTGTTAATTTACCCTTCAGTTCTCTCTGTTCTTTCTCAACAGTCAATGTAGTATTTCCAAGTCTTTCGATATGTCTGGTTCTTGTTCAATATTTTCCTGATTTTTCTTCAATTTCTCTACCATATGCTGTTGATTTATTTTAATTTTGTTTAATTCAATAACAATCTATGTATGTATGTATGTATTTCCCGTTTAATACGTACGAAATTTATTTTGTGTTAACATTAAACCTCAGAAGTTAAAGGTTAGAATTAATCAATATCTTCTATTTACTACGTTGCCTACCGTTTCTTTCTGATGCTCGTTTGTCTGTACGACGAGCAGTTTGCTGTTTTCAGATTGAACAATAACCTTTCCAAATAAGCCATGATTAAATAATGCTATTGGAGATTAGATTTGTAGTAAAGAATGTCTGTAAAGTTTTTCTGCAGTTCTTGAAATAAACAAGATGTGAGCACAAATCGTTTTTGGGAAAGATCGTTTCTCGTCTCTGTCTCGAAAGTAGGCCACGGTATTTGAATTTTGTTTTTATATTTGATTTCAGGATAAAATCATCTGGGAATGCAAAGCATAACTACAATGAAATTTTGGCGGCCATTTTGACGCTGGCTTTAGTTTTTGATGTAGAATCCAAATCTGAAGTCAAAATTTTAAATATTTGACAAAAAATGCGGACATACAAACAGACAGACTTTTCAAACTCAGTAACGACTTCTTGGGAGTTCGTTGAAAAAGTCTCGAAAACGTTTTCCCCTATCGTTAATACCAAGTCAGATATTCTACGATGAGAACCAATTTGAGTCACCCTAAAAGCATAAATATTTGTAATTCAAGGGGGGAGTTTGGGCAGGATGGGAGTTTGCAGACCTCTTTTTTAACAATTATAAGTCGAAAGCTTTTGAAACGTTATATTATTACTTTGATTACGATAAGGTAAAGAAACTTTTTACAACAAAAACAAATAAGATAATAAAAATGAAAAAGACAGCTCCCGGGAGCTTGCAGAAAGGGGGTGCGACATTTTTTGATAGTTTGTTATTACAAAGCACAAGCTTTAATTTGATCTGAATTTGATTCATGTATTCAATACAAAGAAAAATATGAACAAAACCGTTGCAAAATTGCATTTAGCACCTAATGATCCTATGATACTAAACTTTTTAGATCGATATTTTGACATAATTTTCATTTATGTAGCCATCCATAGGAAGATAGTCGAAAATGTTACCGGAAGTGACGTCGACTTTCTATGATGCGACGATGATTTTGGAAACTCTTTGGACTTGAAGAGCAGATTGTATGATATGCATTCGGTGTTCGAAAATTCCAAACTTGAACATCTGAGGTAATGAAATCAAAAGACACACCTACTATTTCAGTTTTTGCAAAAGGCTTGAACGGATTCTGACTAACTTTTTATAGAAGCTTGGTTTCATTAAAACTTTTTTCACTCATTGGTAGAACTGCTAGACTTGTTTTGACATAAATTCCAAGCTATATAGCATAAGATTAAGGGTGCCAAAAATTCTTTGATTCATTTTTTTTACAGATATTTTTAATTCTATCGCTTTTAAGATTATTTGCAAATGTTCAGATGTGGGACAAAACAAACCTAAATCACACCGTCACAGTTTACTTCAGAAACTCTAGAACTTATTTAGGTTTTCACTTTTCTGTATATTTATAGTCTAATAACTCGAGATCGCAAGGCAAGCCGACGGAGAACTGATGATCGGGTCAGATGTGTTTTGAGCGAAAAGTTTCAATCACCCATCCCTTGCTATCCCCGATCCGCATGCAGCAGCGTTCACAATCCATACCACCAAATTATATCAAGGCCGAAAAGGTATTTGCCTACAGTGGCTTCGCAGCAGCAGAAATAATTATGGTTTTTGCTTTGCTTTGAGATCGCAAGGTACTAGAAAAACTATCCTTGAAGAGTCATGATCATTTTCGTAAGAGGTAATTTGACGACGCCATTATTGCGCTATTCGTATCTACTACTGAGACGGCTTTCTCATTGAGTATTATTCATTTGAAAGAATTTATTAATTATTTCAGTAGCCGCATTTCTTGGAATGGTTGTTAGCAGAATAGAATTTCCATGAAAATATCAAAATTCATTCTAAATTACATTTGTCCTCAACTGTTCCAAAAACAAATTCATTAAACTTTTCAGCATATCGATCACCAAACAACAAACGTAATTGCGCCAATATCTGCGACTAAATTACTGTTTGCTGGCACACTTTGAATAATGAATTTTCAAAGTGGCAAATTGTCGAATCGATTTTTGAACGAGTGAAATAAAACCATACTAAACGATGATTAAAAGTTTCTGCAAAATAAAAAAGGATCCTTTTTTTCTTGTTTAGTCGTTGTTTTCTAGTGAAAAATTAACGCAATCCAAATTTCTGGTATAAACTCACGTAAAACGTAAAACATAATTAAACCGTGAAAAAGGTAACCCGAAACCCCAAAAGCAATAAATAAACATACGTCCTGAAACAAGTCTGGAATTTTTACTCGAGAGAGGTTAATCTTGAGGATTAATTTTAGTTATCTCCTAGTTTCTTTGTGTCTCAAAAGCTAAAGAAAAAGAAATTTTTTGTGATCTGGCTGACTATCGCTTTTTAAGGATTACTATGGAATCCTTTAATGACAGCATTTGTAATTCAATCACTTTTTAAATGAGTCTTTGAACTTAAAATTCATTATTCCAATTTATAGGTTCTAGATTTATCTGGAAATTTAACTAAATACAGTTTCAATAAAATAGAGAGATATTTAATGCGCGATTGTTTTGCTTTATCTCCGAAAGTTGTAAGTGGAATTTCTGATCACTTAACCAACTTCCTATAGGGTTGCTTAATCAAATCAACTGGAAGTCCGGATTAAATTTTCGACATTCAATAGATTTTGATTTTGTATTGAGAGCAGCATTTACAACATTAAATAATTCTTCTGGATCTAATGACGTGTGTTTGCTTATAACTACATCTCGTTGTGTTAATGAGGTAGCGGTGGTTGCTGGAGCACGGATAACTTAATTGTAACTTAATTGAGATCGTGGCTCTTGCCCGCAGTATCCAAGAGATGCGACAGGAGAAAGCAGATATAATTTCTGACCTCCGCGCTAGGACCATTTATTTTATACTATAATCTGTAAATATTATGCACTTCCCTTAATTTGGTGATTATTCTTCGTTTGCCAGGATGATGTAAAATTTGAAAAGTAAATGAAAAATCGATTTCCTTATTATGTGTCTTTTTACTTAAGAGAGTTTACAAAAAAAAGTTTTTAACGAGATTAAAGTTGAAAATTAAGTTTTTGAATTAAATCGCGTTCGTTATAATATTTAAAAAGGTACCTGGCTCGAAAAAAACACGTGCAAAAATTACTCCATTAAAAATATTTTTCACTTTTATTTGCCTAAAATTTATAAAAGATTTCAAAGCTTTTCATTCGAATGCTAGATAGATAGCATCAACAATCGGACCGATTGTTGATATTAGCCACGATTTTTTGTGTGTAGAAAAAAGAAATCGCTACAATAGAGGAACACAATGACAAGGGAAAAGCTTTTTGGCCCGAAAACATATTTCTGTTTCTTTCGTATTTGTATCTTTCGCTACATATCTCTCATTTAATGAGGAACAACCTAATGTATCATTGCTGTCGAGGTTATTTTTATTCCGTCCTTTTCCCTTTTTTCTTCTAATTTAAAAATGTCTCACTTGCCCGTGTCTAAATATTTCTTTTACTAACAGGTAACAGATGACTAATTTGCAATCTTTATCATATTTTTGTACAATGAAACGCCATCACCTTTAACATAATAACAGTCTCTTTTGACTCCTTCTGCAAAAGCGAATGTTGTAAAGTTAGCAAGTTCAATTCTACTTGTAACTAAGTTAGCTACCCTGTCCAGCATATAAAGTAAAACGGAAATTCATTAGACTTGTTACAATGACTGAGCAATTGAAGTACTGTTTTGCTATTCAGAAAGAGAATTATCTTATTTAAACTACTAGTAGTTAATTGCTAAACAGTTTTTATATGAAAAATGTTGTCAATTCCCTATATTATTATTATTATTATTTGTCTCGGTATTATTAAACGATATGCATTAATGAAATGGAACGTCACGCGCACCAGCACGAGACTATTGTGGATCAAGAGTGTAAATTCTGTTCTCATTAAGCCGAAATATAAGTGATGGGCAGCTGTGGTCACCAATAAAACCGACTATCCATATCGTACAATTGGATGACCCTTCAAAGTGTTCTCTATTTGATCTCGTAATTTAATAAAACGTCTGTAGAAATAGAAATAACAAATACTATATGAAAAATTACAAGAAAATGGTCTACCTCATCCGTGGGGAAAAATATGGTGAAATTACCAATTTGTTTAAAAGAAATAAGAGTAACATCAAGATATGTACTTGGAGAAAAAAGTTTCTTTATCTAATAATACCATATGAAAATTAAATTAGTAACTTTAATAAGTTTATTACGTTTTTCCTGATATGAAAAACTTTTATTGCTAAAAGTAATAAAAGTGAAATTTTGTGCTACGATATACTAACTATTGCAATCCATTTCCCAATAAAGTTATATTACCAGAGAGAAACATTTACAAACATAGGTCTCTACATTCATCATTTCTAAAAGATTTAATTACATCAAACTAATTAAATTGGATCAAGATATCTTGTTTGAAAACAGGATTCTTCGAGAACATACAGTTTATGTATATACAAGGCGTCCCGAAATCAAAGTCAGTGTGAGAGTCGAATAGCTGCGCCAAGAATTAACATTTCTTTCTCGATAGTGAATAGTTTCCAAGATAGATTTTATTGTTCTTTAAGTTTCCATCACTGGGGAGGATACCAATTCAAGAATTCTAAAGTGGTAGACATCTTACAGTAGTAATAAACTGATTGAAAGATTTGAATTATGTACTGAGAATGAATCTCTGTTAACTAATCTTCGAGTAAAATGTGATTTTACTCGAAGGCTACACATTCCTCCAGAAGAATTCTAGAGAGCAACAATTTTTGCTAAACTAGAAGGAGCGGCTTCCAAAACCATAGAACTATGCATTTTTTCATAGCGTAATAGTATATTCTGGAAGATTGCCTGAGAATAATGGATGCCTTTAGTAACAGTCCATTTTCCAAGGTTCTTGACAATAAAATGATCTATTGAACAACCTCTTTGACTAAACGTTTACGGACCAGCGACTTACAGAGTTTGCAATACGAAGGAGGCCTAAGGCAAAAGATATGTTCTACTAAGCGCATTTCATACCTGCTCTACAACTAGAAATTGATTATGCAGTTGGCACTTAGTCAGTGTCAATTTCTCTGATTATGGTCTAGTTCATTAAAGAGAGTCCTCAACTAATATTAGCGTCAAGATACGTCTCGAAAACCGAGTTTCTCGACCGCATGGACCACATTTTTTTGCAAATTATCAATGAAGCGATTATTAAAAATTGAATGTTGCTAAGTCGTAATGTGTATGGCATGACAAATTCAGAGTAGTGATGAATCATTTTTGATTACTTCATATAAAATGAGTATCTGTAGCGTTACGTAACATTTTGAATGGTTTAGGAAAATTTTCTTTGAAAAAGCAAAAATTGTGTGGATACATCGGTACAGTGATAACACCATACTAACTAAAAGCTGAATAGTAACGTTGAGATATTATTTGTTTTTTCTTCGGAAACTGGAAATTCCAAGAATTTGTTTCAAATACTCCCAATGATAGTTTTCAACAATTTAATAATGAAAATTTGGAATTGCAAAACACAACACAGGTTTTTCTGTGAAAACTGATGATATATTCTGAAAGAACTAAATGCTATGCCGTAGAATGCCAGCAGTACCATGAAAGGTGTGTTTGAGAAATTTGCCCAGTTTCCTATTCTATAACACCAAAACCGAAAAGTCGAAATTTTACAAAGTTCTGGTTTCTTTAAATGGGAGATCTTACAAGTAACGACTCTTTGTTACCATATTACTACGAGTACTATCAAAATATTCCTGAATATATTTGCAGATGTTGCTATAGGTCTGGTTCAAAATCCCGACAAATGGTTAAAGTCAAAATGCAAGTATTGTAAGGTAAATTATTTCATCACTAAAACCTGACCTAACCTAACAAATACTTTATGAAGAAGTTACTTAGAATCTCACTCAAACTCTCACAACTAAATAACAAATGAAGGAAGAATCAGATAAGTAGTGGTCAAATCAAGTAGGTACCCTAAGTGCTAACCGTTTGCCATTTTTACTTGGCAAGTGTTTATGGTGTAATAGTTTGCCTTATAAAACTTGCATTTTGACTTTAAATATTTGTCGGAATTTTGATTGTTGGGATTTTGAACGGATCCGGTTGCTATGGTATTTTCTGTCACTTGGCCGATTGCAACCAGAGTCATCCATCAGCATCAAGAAGAAATTTTTGCAAAACATGATGACATTGTGCCTTCCATCATATCCTTGTCTTTTTGACTTTCGATGTGTACATACAGTCCGTTTTAGAAAATACGTTAAACCCAGATTTTCTCTTTTTGATTTGAAGATAGGTATTGCATGTTTTTTGAAACATCCTGTATAGTAACTACAATGATTTGAGATTGGTCTGTATCACTTAATTTTCAGATTTAGCGTTTTCTTGCCTAGTATAGATTTTAGTGCAAAGAATCCAGTAATACCCTAAACTCAGTTTTGTGTATGTGCCTATTTTGCTTTGTATGTATCGTGTAATTTCTTGCTGTATCCTGCAGGATTTTCACTGTCACAATTTCAATTTTCCTTCAATCAATTTGAAATTTGAAAGCTCATATCTTGTTTATCAGGTTAAGACAAACACAATTACGCATTCAAATGATCAGAACCAATTTATAGGTTTGATGACGAACTGAAATGAAATTAAAAAAAACACCAAGGTTACTCAGAATGTTCGTTGGTTAATAAACATAGATTTTAAATATACAAAGATATACAGAGTGTCTTATTTAAATAAGAAAGTTGATGTAATTTCCGGAGAAGCCGAAAGTGCTGGTGAAAGTTAGTGTATTTCAAAATATGAAAAAAGACGAGAACAATTAATGCATTCAGAATTTCCATTTCAATGAGTTGATGAATAAGAAAAAAAATGGGAATGGACTCGCCCGGTATTTTTGTTTTCATTTTGGTTCTTTCAATCACTTTATTTATTTCTCATTTTTCTTTACTAAGGTTGACTTTCAATAACTTTTTAAACGTAGGTAGTATACCTCCGTCTTTCCATTATTGCAAATATATTTTGATATTCATTATCTTTCGTTTTCTTTTTCATTTGTTTGCTATTCAAATATTTTTTCCAGTCTGATACGTAAAATGCTTCTATTATTTATATTACTTTTTGTTTTACTTATTTTAGGAAATCGAATTTTCAGTAGATGACAAGATTGTGTAACATCCTTTTAGTACATAATAAAGGATTTACAACATCATTCATAAATAATAAATGTAAGGAGCGTGTAAATCCAACGAGAGTCGCCGTTTAAATTCCTCAAACACATTAATAAAACCAAGTTCTGTTGTTTACATCTTCCTTGTTGAATCATACTCTTTAATATATCATTATTAAGTAGAGCCCGTCGAGACAATGTAAAATAATTACAGTTCGGTATAAGTCGTAAGTAGCAAATAAGGAGAGAGAAATGTAATTAAACCGCAAACAAACAAATAAATTCCTCTTCAATCGCACGTGTGTCTTATTTTCTAGAAAGAAGGGTAACACAAAACGGTATTCCTCTCAACAAAATGAGGACGCGTAACACCAAATAATGTGGGTGAATGCGACACGAATTTGCTCTACCGTTTGTGAACGTTAGAGGTAAATGATAGTCATCCCCAGGTGAGGGTTGCTTTTACCCCTTCTAAGTACACCCAGTTAGGTACCCAAGGGAAAAGGGACGTGTTGTGTTTACCGAGATTTTCGGGATTCGATCGTATTGAAAGATTCATCGGAATAATCCCGTACAACCCCTTAATTTGATATTAACAAGTTAGGTTAGTTGTTAAACGATGTTATGTGTACAACGAGCAACAGCTGCTGTGTTTTACACGAAATATAATTTTCGCCCAAAAACTCAAGTTGGAATATTTTACTCGTCGAAAATTACCTCGAAAAAGACTTCTCATGAATAAATAACGAGCTTCAACACACAAAGAAGTGGAACATATGAGGTTTTTTTGCCCCCTTTTTCTTAGCCACACATTTTAATACACCGCTATTTTCCAACCACTTACACACATCAAGCTGGCTATGATGTAAGACGAAGCCCTTTCTGGTTGAATTGTCTTGTTGAGTTTTAAAATCGCTATACGTAGACCAGCGCTTTCGTGGGGCGTATATAAATGCCAAAAGAAAAAGAATTGCATCGAAGACGTGAATGCATGTATTAATCTAGACCGAAAGGAAAGAGCCTTGCATAATTCCTCACGCCGCCGCTCCGTCATCGGCCTCGTATTCTGCATTCGTAGCGGAGTTGATTGAATTTAGTTATCCAGTACAAGGACGTATGTAATCATAGGCAACATGATGAAAAGCGTGTAGCGAGAATGATGATAGCAGCGGACGTGCATTCTTAAAGCCGGAATTCAAGAGCGAATTCGGAAAAAGACGGCTTAGTTATCTAGATTTAGTTTGGTTTTTATATGCAGTTGCTTTAAAGTCAGATAAAACGAGATTTAGAATTTGAAATACGCGAAGGAAAAAGTTTTAATAATTTCCACGTTTCGTTCGTGGACTTTCATGTTTAAATATAAATTTAAAATTACGACCCTCGCCGATTTACCGAGAACAGGGCAAAATTACTGGAACAAAACGGCTGATATCTTCGTTCCCCTTTTTAACCCTCTTATGGATCATCTAGTTGATTCCTATATTTGACAAGTTAAAAGACGTTCGTTCTGGTTTTCCCTCCCTAACCTTTCGCAAGAGATAACTGGGTAGGAAAACTTTTTAGATGAAAGTGTAAGGTATCTAAGTGTTGAATCACAAGTTTAACAAATGTGAACCCTTTTCACACTGACTGGTAATTTATAGTCGCACATGTTTCCTCAGCGACCAACTTATTAAAGTTTTACTTATGAACTCGAACTAATTTCACTGTTCTAACTTATATTAAACTGAAATTAAGCTTGATAACTTAAAAATTCTTTTACAACAACATTTCTGCGAAACAAGTTTGCGCTTCAACTATTTCTTATCTTGTTTGCTATAATTGAAACTATTGGAAGGTGTTAGAGTATGGAATTATATTTGTTCGGTTTAATTTCGTAAAGGGATGTAAACAGTGGAGAAAACAAGCTTTGTTTAGGCAGATTAAATTTCCAAAATAAACAATAACCAGCAAGCAATATACCTTCCATAACAAACTCAAACCACGTAGTTGCACTTTTAGAAAACCGTAAAAGTTATCATCATAACGAAAGTTTTTCCCTCCAGCCGCGCTTCACTTGGGCTTAAAGAAAACCAAGCCCCAATACAAACACAATATTAGAGAGTCCTTCATAAAAATAACGAAAACTTTTACGGAGAAAAACCAGGCCAAAAGGATTGTATAATAAAAAAATACGTGCCCCCTTAAAGCACAAATTCGATTTTATGTAAAAAAGATTCCCGAAAACATCGGTATTTCTAGGAAAGCTAATGTAGCTGCCGTGAATAAATTCTTTCAGGGAAAAAAGGAGGAGACAACGAGATAAAATTTGTTAACTAGACATCACTTCTCACTAACGAAATTAATGTGCTTCACTCTTAAGGGGGTGAATTGCCCTTGTTAAGTAAAGACCCCGAGAAACATAAACAAGAAGGGAAAAGCTAACATAGAGTTGGTAATTAGGGCGAGAGGAGCTGCTGCACAATAAAAGTTTTTATATCAGATGTTACAAAAAGAATCACAATTAAGTTCGCTAAAGGAACAACAAGGGAGAACTTGTCAAAACCATAAACGGCCAGAAAAAGATACGCGTGTTTAATAACGATAAATTATATGTCGATGAAGAAGAATTTCTGGTTTGATATCCACAAAGGATATGCGACAGTTTATTTCGTGGTTGTAACTTGTTGACCGTTTTACATACGGGAAAAAGGCTTTCCCAAAGGCTAGATGCCACAAGCATTTTAGCTTTGAACTCCGTCGGTATTTATGTTTTACTCGTCTTCTTTTATGTATACGACGGGGGTTTTTCTTAGGAACAGATTTACGATCGATCGATTTGGATTTAAATTTATATTGAATATCAAGGTTATTTCACGTCTGTTATGAAAACATAAGCAATCTTTTTTTTTAAATGGAAATTTAACGTCGGTTTTTATTAAGCGTAAAATATAGTTTTTAAAATTATGTTTTCAAAGGGAAATGGGAATATACTGGAAATCGAGTGGATTTATTATATGCTCCAAGTAAACATAAATTGTTCACCTAAACTTTTCGATGATTTAAGTGGGAGTATAATTCTATTGGACAAGATGAATTAGAGAATTTAGAAAGAAGGAGTGGAACGGGTTCTTTAAAAGTGTATTTTTTTTATTCCTAGAACGTATGTTCTCCAGACCTATGTACCATTATTCATTTATATTAACAAGAAGTAATTTGTTAGTATTCGTTTTTGTTCTATTTTTAAATATTGAATGATTTGGAAAGTTTAAATTTGGTTTGTTGATTAAATGGTTTGAAAGCAAGAAAAATGTTTAATTTTATATGGTCGTTGTTATTCGATTGTCGAGAAATTTTTCGAGTGCTTAATCTTTAACGGTATTTCTTTAATTTATTTAGAGATTGTTCAGATCGATTTGAAAAAATCAAATGGTGTTCCAAAATAGGTTCAAATTGTTTTCACATCGTCGTGACAGCTATACATCCAGTTCTATTACTGAACAGAACCCTTTTGAACTGATCTCATCAACTTGAAAATAGATCAAGGGAATCAGCACCATCATATTCGGGAAAATAAATTGCACTTAGAAGAGCGGCGCCTGGAAGATTCCTTCAGGCACAATAGATTAGAGATAATCCAAAGAGCGTCCGCAATGATGCTAAAAGATGTGAAAACAAATGTAAGTAAAAGCAAAATTGTAGATTTTTCATGTTCAATAGCAAAACGAAAGTGGAAACGAGCTGATCGTGGACCACCATTCGGATTTCGAAAACGCTAAGAGATCGAGAATCGGTTGAATTCGGCAAAAAATGTTTCTTTGTGTTTCTTCATTTTTAGTAAGTACTAAGGAAGGTAGCCATAGACTATTCTAAATACACACAGCAATAAATTGATCTTCAAACTGGACCAGTTTTTTCCAATTTAGGCTAGTGTGTCTTGTCATTTCCGGAATCCCATTGGACACACTGTATAAATGCAATAACCTTTATTAGTTATACATTATCTTCCATAAATTGCATGACATTTGCTTTGGACATTGAAGCAAACCATGGCAAAACCATTTTTGGTTATTGAGATCGATGATATGCAGAGACTGCCTGTTCGTTTTCCCTTCCAGGATACATTCAGTTGTATTTGAATCGATTCTAACGAGGGCTACGTGCATTTCTTGGCTTGTCCGATAAAATCAGCAGGCCAATTTCTTCGGTTCAGTAAAATACATTGAAGTCGTAAGGAATAATAATCCAGTTCAAGCTTTTAAGGATCTTTGGTTTGTTTCATAAGTAGAATTAGGATATAAAGTCTAATTTCGTTAAAAGTTATTTTTTATTCCTGTGCTAATACTTAATAGCCTAGTTCCGACAAATACTTTGCGGTTTTATTTAAGAGGCAAACTTACAACCCTTTTACGTCTTTTAACTTTGAAATTCCGCTTTAATAATTTGATGATGGTTTTCCATCAAGTTTAGCCCTTCTGTTGGAATTTTTAACAAACTTCAGGTGTCTGCTTTGAACGAAACCACAGCTTCGAGTTACACATAGATATTGATCTTCTCGTTCTCCGTTACGTTGATTCGAACGGCGATAAATGTTTTCAGCCTAAGTAATTATCGGTGCGATTATTAAGAATATTATAATTCTTTTTATTAACAAGAATTACTTTTGTATGCAACAAGAAGACATTCCAGTTTGTTACCGCTGATTTTGTATAGTATAATCTAGTGTGATCGTGTACAAATAAAATTAATTATTACGTAGGTTAACACTTTTTTTGTATGTTTATCGTCACATTATTGGAAACCATGCGATAACAGAATTATTGGATTAAAACCTAATACATGGAAATCTGGTATCATAACATAATCGGCATGAGGCAGAAGCAAACCCTATTAAATTAATATCTAAATGTAATGCATAATGCATGCATAGTTGAACCGCATATGAACTTGATTAATTCACAGGTACATTAATTTAGAGCTTATTGCTTTCTCCCTCATTTCATCAAAAACAGCAAGATATACACACGGATATATTTGAGTTACAACAATGTAACTTTTAAAAATAAATTTTCCTTTTTTAAAGGAGATTTTTAATTTTCCTGGGTAACAAAGTAGAAAAAAAGTAGCCCCTTTATTTTCTATACTAAAAAGTTTCTCATTAAGCTTTCCAATCTTAGGTAACTAAAGCAAATAAAAGAGTAAAATCGAGAGATTCTCTGTGGACTGTCTTTATGGCTAAAGTAATTAAGGTAGTCGTTAACTAGGATTTATTATTGTGATACAAAAACAAACATAAACACACATAAAAGGTTACAGTAAAGGGAAAAAAAATTACCTAACAACAAGGGTAGTACTCGTTCTAATTGGCCGAAACAAGATAAAAGAATTGCTGTTTATGTTTGTTTTTAATGGGCACTATTTAGTCTACAAAAAACGTATTAGTAAAAAGTTAGTAAAATTAAACTGTGGGTGCGCTGTTTCAAAAACCGTAAAGAATAAACGTGTTCTGTTTTCAAATATCGTTACATTAATCTATGACGTCACAAGAAGTTTTAATGTGACATCTGAAAAACATCAGTACGCTTTGGTTATATTTTATATTTTAGATAATATTTATTTTGTCTTGTGGGTATCTACAGTTAAGACATGAATACGGATGCGTAATTTGCGTGCTTATATTTTGAAATTCAGAAAAGAGGATAATCTACACATACGGTGTGAAATTCACATGAAAACGTCTTAAACTTGCATTTTACGTAGTGAAAATTTATAGCAAACGTTGATTTTGATTAGGTTTGCAAATTTCTATCTTAAGTAAACAAATAAATCTGATCAACATGAAATGTTAATCTCAAGTGGCGTGTAAACGCACAATAATACTATGTTAGACTGGATTATCGAAAGTGTATCGACACAAGTAACATTATGTCGTTGATGCCAACATTTTTAACTTTTTTTTTAACACAAACTCTGTTTTTTACTCAATATTCGTGTAACGTAGAGCAATGTGACTTTTTCAACTGATAAAACGCTATTGGAATGGCGTTCATTCTGTACCGTGCAACTTCAGGGCTGAATCTGGAAATTCTGAAAAACTTTATAGGGTAGAAACGTAGAGAGCTAGTCTATTACAAATATAGAGGAAGTAAAAGAAATTTTGACAGATCTGCTCAATTGGAAGACTGCAGGATTGGGCCAAATGACTAGCAATTTAATTAAAAATGATCTACTGGTGGAAAGAACTTCTATTACTAAATAAATACTAGTACAGCGTGCCAAAACGAACCATAAATGTCTTGCGATGCCATGAATTGGCTATTGCAAGACTTTTGATAGTAGTCTCTCTCTTGCCATTAGCCTACCTTAAATTTATATCTGACGATGATGAGGAAAGCTTGAAATACCAAAGTCGTCCTTAGAACCAAAGGCATTTACACGAAATCTGGCTTGGTCACAAGGTTACGTGAGGAAACAAGAAGGTAAATCGATTTAAAGATATTTTCCAAAACCGAGACCGTCTCGAAAAGCAACTTAATGTCATATGAGATTTAGTAAGGACATTTAAAGGTGCTTTGACCTTGGCAAATAACGAACGCTAAATCTCAGAGAAGCAATTTAAAGAAAAAAGTTGAAGATACCAAAGATGTAGAATTGCAATTGCAAATTTCATGGAAGACCACGTAAGAAAAATATTTCATTTAACAAATTGAAAAGCCTTCGATTAGCTACAATCTCCTACAAATGTAATGGCCCTTTTATAATTTTCTTATCTTTGCCATCCAATTTCTAAACCTTTTTCTAACTATATACATATACAGTGTGTCCAAGATAAGGATGCACAGCATGGGGATCTCGGAAACCGTAAGTTGATCAAATGGGATGAAAATTAGCTATTTATAAGACCTTTTTGTTGGCGTTTGCAAAATTTAAATCTCTTGGATAGTTTCAGAGATATTTAAAAAAAGTAGATTTCTCGATTTTCGTTATTATTTTTTCTTTCCTTCATTTGAAGACATATCAGAAAACTAAAATCACTTTTCCATTGCTACTTTTTGTTCGCTATTAAAATACGCTAACAAAATTCCTGTACAACGTTTCAGTTTCGAATAACCATCATCAACCTCTTTTTTTAAATAGGAGGAAAAACAATTGAAAATTGTTTTAAATAGCTCTTGTTGTCACGATTCTAATGACGTAAACATGACAGGGTTATTTTGGTTTTGATTTTTTTGTGTTGAACGCTGCTGTGACCAACTGTAATATTTGCTGTTCATCTTCAAAATTTTGGTTGAGCACATGATTCTTGACATAACCCCAGAGGAAAGAAATCTAACGGGTTTAGATCAGGTGATCGTGCAGGCCAGGGTTCTGCAGAATGCATTAATTTATAGCATAAGAAATCAAAATAACCCTATCATGTTTACATCATTAGAATCTTGACAACAGGAGCTATCCAAAACAATTTTCAATTGTTTTGCTGGTTATTTAAAAAAATGAGGTTGATGATGGTTACTCGAAACCGAAACGTTGTACAGGAATTTTGTTAAGGTATTTTAATAAAGAACAAAAAATGGCAATGGAAAAGTGATTTTAGTTTTCTGATATGTCTTCAAATGAAGGAAAGAAAAAATAATAACGAAAATCGAGAAATCTACTTTTTTTAAATATTTCTGAAACTATTCAAGATATCTAGATTTTGCAAACGCTAACAAAAAGGTCCTATAAATAGCCAACTTTCATCCCATTTAACCGATCCTGTATCTATTACCGTTTCCAAGATCCCCATGTTGTGCATCCTTATCTTGAACACACTATATAGTAGCATTTGTTTTCTAATTAAAATCAGTATGTATCTTTATCTGTAATTAGAACATTACTGTTATGGATGACTGTACAGTGCTGGAATCTTAAATGGACAATCAAAGAGCTAAAAGACATCGATTGTACTACAAAATGTTAACAACAACAGGTTTATAGATATGTCTAAGGAAATGGAGCTCAGGAGCAGTATGAAGACTAAGATGTTAAAGAATATGTACAAACAGTAAACCTGACACTACATGATCAATCTATTCAACAACTTGAACATTACTCTGTCAGTGCTTTCAACACATTCCGCTAGTTAAAATATGAGCACATAAATTGAGAAACGGAATTTCTTTGTCAAGATTAAGAAGGCAAGACAATATAAAACTATAATTACAATAACCCTGGCATACCCATCTGGAACAATCCCATGAGGAGGTTCAAATATTCACAGGTATGCAGTGCAATGCCAATTGATTTCAGTTAGAAAAAGAAAAAGGCTGAGAAGCTACTCAAATATACAAATCTTACTCACTGAAAGATTTATATTAAGAAGTAAGCTCAAACCTTTAACCAGATTTGCACCAGAGAACAATAATTTCCTATGACACAGTCTACATTCTAAAACAGATTTCTTTTTCTTTGTTTGTTTTGGGAGCTGCCCGGTACCCAGTGCACTGCAGCCTATTGGCTTATAATGCTACGTCCACTAATTTTACTGCACCCATTCCATTACTCCAATTCTCTATAGTAACGTATACAGGACCTTGACTGGATGAGGGTTAAACATCTTGGTTATAGAAATGGTTAGATACCCTTTGTGGGTTCATCTTATAAGAAATAAATGAAAATACAACTATTTATTATTTTGTACATAACATACCTACATGGTAACCACTTTACTTTAGATCTGAATAAATGTAGTTGTATTTTTAGTTATTCCTTATACTTGATTCTGTTTCCGTTGACCCATAGATGACCTGCATTCTGAGTTCCAAAGCATCGCAGTATGTGTTGAACTATTCCTGCATTTTGTTTAGGTACAATGTGCACAGACCTTCTGTTTATCTCTTCTATATAAGATTGTTTTATGTTTTGGTTTTCCAGTTTGTTGATCTTCGGTCGATTAACTTCTCTTGGCCAGTTTATCAGCTTTATCATTACCGTCGATTTCCCGGTGTCCTGGTACCCAGATTAGTCTCGCTGTATCATAGTTTGGCTATCTCTTTATCTCTATCTCTTAAAGGCATTCCCATATTAGTATAGAATTACCTTCGAGTGTCCTAAAATCTTCTTGGTAGCCTGACTTATCAGCGCACATTGCAGGATGGTGTACTCTTCAGCTGTAGGCTCTCTTGCCTGTCTGCTATTAATCCTTATCTCAGATCCTGCCTTGGTCTTAAACCCGTCCATATACCAGGTTTAACCTTCACAATTAATTAATTTGGAGATTCATTGTTCTTATTCCCGTCGGGATGATGATCTCGAAGTGGTATCAGAACTGTAATGCCTCCAAGACAGGCTTTATCTTGTCGGAACTCAGATTTCAATCTAAATTCAACACATCAACTTACTAGATTTAAGTTAGATCCACAGAATTCGTTGGAAAATGATATGGATAATAAAAAGTTGCCTTTGTTACGGTGGAGGTTAGTTCAAAGCTGTTCATATTATGTAAGTAATTCATGTTATTCATTAAAGACTAACACACGCGTAACATAAGCACGCGTACACTATGAGCGAGCGATTCATTTTAAAAGCCCTACGAGGCTAAGAAGCTCGTAACTACGTACATTTCATTCCGGTAACTGCATTAACAAGAAATATTCGCTGCCACATAACAAGAAAATCCGATCTCGCTCAAAGGTACGGTTTTTCTGCCTTTAAGAACACAAGAAGTCGGTGTTGGTTTTCACAGAATATTAAGAACTGAAATGCACGACTATACAAATATTTAATTACTTATGTCTCTCTTATGCTTGCATTTAAGTTAATATCTTAGATATTTTTATCGTTTCAACTACCCCTTCATTATTTTTTTTCTTTTACTTTTAAAATGCCCTTTCGTGTAAATACAGAGTTAATGCGAATTACTTTCAAATAAACATTTTTTTAATCTGAGAAACTTATCCGACAAGCATTAAATGAAACTTTTCAGAAGTTTTAATTAGTGACGTTTTAAGGTAAACAAAATTTTTGACTGTTCGGATATTGTTTGCTTTCAGAAAGCTCTTATTTCATTTTTAATCCAATATCACGGGAAACAAAGTCTAGATAAAAGCAAAAATATCTTTTAATAGGGGACAAACACTGGATGGATCATCTCGATGATGCTCGGTCGTATAATGTAATCTTCGAGGACGTAGACGGTTTTTTGATGAGTTTTTAATGCAGTTACCTTGCGTAATTTGTAATTTACATGTTTTTGAAAAGCCCTCGTGTATACTCTAAGGGAGTTCCGAACAACTATTGGAGTTCATAAAAAAATTACTTACTCGATTCAGAAAACATTTATTTTGATTTTAAACATTTAGTTAGGTATATAACAATGATATTTTCTTTTTACAAAAGTAGATTGTTGTTTTTTAAATATTGGTTTTTGCCCATTTTTTTTACTTTTAAATGTACCATTTATTGCTTATAATAACAATACTAATAATATAATAAGAATAACAATACGATTTTTTTTATAGTTGAAATGTGTTTTTCGTACATTGGATAAGAGGAAGATTGTCGTAATGCACTGTTTGTTTTTATATTAAGGGAAGTAAGGAAAATGCAAATGGAAACGATTTAAATTTTGTTTTGTATTTCATTGAATAACACCAAAGCAAATACAAGTTGGTAAGTCTAGAATACAAAAACCCTAATTTTGTAAGTCGGGCAACAGGTGGTTCTAAATAAGCTTTTCCTTATATCCTTTTATTAAGCTTTTTATAGTGCATGCATTTTTTTTCATTATTATTTGAATTTTTGACTAGAATTTAAGTACACGAGGTACGTAAAAAGTTTTTTTTTACTCTCTCTCCCTTTTTATATTGTCATTTCAATTCACTGGAATCTCTTAGATAATGGATAGTCGCACATACGAGACAACTAAAAAGTTTAATTTTAAAGACACATCAATAACTTCTAAACACCTCCTTGAAAACTTTTTAATTTCCTTTCTCGTCCACACTTCGTGTTCCACTTTTGTTTTAAACGTCACAACTTTACACCATTAATCATTTATTTCCTCACCCTGTGTGTATGATTAAATTTCCTGTCTCGTGTCACTTTAGCAATCATTTTCGTCATAGGAGTCATCGTGTTCTTTAAAGTTCGATGAAGGTGTCCGCATTACCATGTAAGACGATTCCGTGGACGCCGGTGTCAACAAGGGTGTCCCCTGAAGACTTATTGCTAATGGAAGGGCCGATGGCGTGCAGAGACTCGCTGCTCCCCTACTGCTTTCCGTCACTGACCTATAACGTACTGGTCTTGATAACCTGTAATCGAAAATAAACTTGATTATTTCGTCAAGCTAACCTAACTTTATTAAAGGTGTATGAACTGTATGCGAAAGAAGAAGGGAAAAATATTTTTAGTATCAAAGCTTTCAGCTTTAATTTTCTCTGGGGAAAGGGTAGTTTTACATTCAAAATCATACCTTTTTTACAGGAATAAAAGCCAATGTAACTAAGCGAGTCCCTTTACGTTAAATGGGACGACACAGTTGTAGTTTTGTAACAGATAAAAGGTCTTTGTCTGATATTATAATTGAAAGGGTTGGCTTTCGCTTTCCTCTTTCATTCGTTTGTCATTTAGTGTCCACTTCTAAGTAATTTTGATCTTAATTTAGTGTTATTGTATTCATTGAGAGTTTTAAATAAAAAAGTTAGCCGTTAATAATTTGTTTTATAAACAATAGATAGTCAATGATCTTTTCAATTTATAGTAATTGGAACTATTCTTGACGTTGGTTGTTAACCTAATTTTATAACTGCTACTCATTAGTTTAAAAAGCACTAATTATTTATATTAATTTATCCCTAAGCTGTACTTAGTATCTTTGATACTTTAATTTAATATTCTTTTATAAAAGTATTTCTCTGTTATTACTGAAATTGAATTTTCTACTTGAAATCTATTGTTTAAAATCACCTTTAGAATTTATTTGTCTCAATTTGTATAACTTAATAAAACTTTTATTTAATACAAACATCGTGGAGATGTCTATTTGAGTTGAAATCTCGGCATTTACTTTAATTAACTAAATTACTTCCATTTGCTATTTTTGTTTACATTGATGTTTCTCTAAAGAGGATTTTCCGTGAAAACGATGAAATTACAAAATTGGTACTCGTGAAATGTAATTCCCCCCCCCCTTTTATATTAGATTTTAAAAATCCCCACGTAAGAAATCCAGTCTAATAACGTTTTCTCCTATGCTCTTGGTTTATGTAATGAAAATGGTTTTTTGTTGTCGTTTTGGTGACGACATAAAATTTAACGTTCACAGATTTTACTCGTTCCATCGTAAAACTAAAGTTAATTTTAAGTCGGGATGTGTTTCTATTTGTTTTTTCTATCGATCTCGTCTACTATGGTGTCGGGAAGTTTATACCCGATTTTATTTGTAATGCACTTTAGGGAGTTTTATTTTATGTAATTAAATTTGCTTGACGATTAACCTTGATTTAGATAAATATTATTTTGTGCAGGGAGATATCGTTGGATTTATACAAAATGAAAATAGAGAAATTCTTACCTGTGACATTTACAAAGTAGTAATCTTATAAAGGCAGCCCTGAAGGTTCTGTTGAAAATCGTGTAGATGATAGGATTAATGGTCGAACTGACATATCCCAACCATAAACACACGACAACTACGTGTTCAGGAACCTCACACGTTGGGCATGCAGCGAAAAGTATATTCAGGATGAAAAATGGTGCCCAGCACAAGACGAAAGTAAAGAATACTAAACCAAGGACTTTTGATGCTTTTTGCTCTGTTGCTACCGAATTTGCTAGATTTTTACGTTTCGTCCTTCCTGTTAGTAACCTGCAAAACAGAAAAATGTAAATTAGATAATTAAAACAGCTCTTAGGAAATATTGTCATTTGTTAAAATTTAAAATAAGAATCTTAAATTTATATTATTCTAACCTCAATCTCGTGCGGTAAGCTTTTACATCAGGAAGCATCATTGATTTTATGTTCTACAGAAATATTAAGTTGATAAATTCGCTATTATGCAGAATATTATGTTATCTCGAATTCTCGCTTTGTACAAGATGTAACGGGGGAAAACGAAATTTATAACAACTAATTCATTTAACAACAATTGGTCTTAAGGTAGATAGTTGATAAGGAAAACATTTCATTGATCTACCTTAACCGACTGAAAACCAAAGAATATCTTAAAAGACAGAAACTTTATGTCGTTATAAAAAGATAACTTCTAAGCGTATCTGACTTAAGACAGATATAATCTAATAAAAAGCTCCTTAAAACAAATGACTTTGAGAAGAAGTTCATCATTAGTAAATTCTTTTTAAGAGTAACTCGAACGATTTCACAAACTAATTAATCTTAGAACTTCTTGGAAGGAAGTTGGAAACAGTTGTTCTATGTAATTAAATTAAAATGACAAGCATAAGATCTAGTGCTATAAAATTTGATGCTGTCCAAGTTTTGAAACAGTGTGTAGTATTAATCGAATCGTACGTTGTATCTAGAGTGACTTAAATATGAACACCGACATCTACCTATACCAACGATCTTCGTTCACCGCTGCGAGCAACGCTGCAAAATGATTGTCATCTTTTAATCATCCAACAGATTCTTCATCTTTCATTCCTGACTAAAAGAAAGCTTACTCCTAGAACGACCACGATTCAATACTACGATGCAATGCAAACTTTATTTTTGAAAAGTGGACAATCCTAAGTACTGTCCTTACAACTAGAAGAACGTAGCAGCAATACTCTGCAAATGTTTTTAACATTCTTTTGGTCACGATTCTCGTTCACCGCCGCGAGCAGTGCTGCAAAATGATCCTCATCGCTTGATTACACACCAAATTCTCCATTTTACGATTCTTAGAAACACAGTACAGGTATGGCAAATGTAATTAACGACCTTTTTGTTAAAATATAGGAAGTTTTCTGCTTTATTTCGATAAGCTGTTGACTAAATCAAATACATAAATATAAAATATCAGCAGGAGTTTCTATTTGTCGAATGTCTTTTATCATCTATTCTACGCACTAAAAACATTTTTCAACTGGGAAGTTCTTGAAAAAGCTCAACACATTTTGTTTTAGTTTGCAGACAACTCAATGATACTTTCATCAAAAGCTAATCATGTTTACAGAGTATTTAAGGTTTATTTAATATTTACCCGTTCTTTGTACCTGTGTGTTTCGTTACTATTTTTTTAAATACATTTTGAAATTCGTACGATTCACTTTTTTCTCCATTAAAATTTTTTACATTTCTTTTAAATGTTGTAACTGGAGCGATCCTCAGTATATTTTAAAAGATTTAATTTTCCGTTGCCCTTTCAGTTTCCAGTACATTTTCCCCTTTTTACGCTTTTAAAACGTTTTTCCATATTCCACAAAATATTAAATTCTCTGTATGTTTTTTTAATAGAAATTCCTCTCTTGTCTTTAATAAGGAATTTTTTCAAATGAAACCTAGTTCTCTTTTAGGCTGTATGTCGAAATCAATTTAAAATGCAAACAGTCTGAAAGTTTATGTGAAAAAGTTCCTTATTCTCTTTTTGAGGTACGTCTTTTGTTTGTTACCATTTTTACTCCGACGTAGTATAATAAAACTTTTTCTGTAATAATGTTTTTCGCGTTAGTTCCTTTGTCTTTTTATTGTTTCTCTTTTTTAAAAACCTCCCCATTTAAAAGAATTTTTAATATTCATAATCATTCATTCCATTTTATTGTTTTATTAATTTTCTTGTTCTCTCGCTTTTACGTTATTGCCATTTCGATCCGCATTTCGAACTAAATGGATTTCTAAAGTCTTATAGATCATGTCTTAGTAAACGGAGAACTGTTATCGTTATCCTAGTTCCGACCTTTGACCTATTTTAATCAAGAAGTTAGCAAGTAGAGAGGAACTCTACGATTAATGACGGTCATAATTTTAGGATTCGCTAATGCCTTTGGTATCACCATGATGTTTGTAGTAACGTTCTATTCCGAAGAGTTTTGCCGTTTCCCTCCGGCCCCTTTCATTCTCCGACTGAACGGGAATGGTCAATTATTCAGTCAGTTAGTAAATAGTTTGGCGGAATACGAAATTATAGAGATACCCCCTTAATTCTCTACATATAAAGACTTTTCTACGCGCAATCCGAGTTAATTATTGAGTAATTTCTCCACAAATGAATATCGAGCGCAAGAGGAACTTTCCAGGGAAACTTAAATGAGAAATCTGGAAAATCAACGTTGAAGTTATTTTGTTTAAATACTACATACACACGTACTGTGTGTGTATAGGGAAAACAATAATGAGAGTTGTAGTATTTGGTAATTGATTTTAGGAAAGGGTGTTTTGCGAAAACAGAAAGTTAGACTTTAAATTGAACCACTCAAGTGCATGTTAAGTGTAGTTTTGGGTATAATGAACAACAAAGGGTTGTTGGAAATCTAATCTGATAGTTACCGCATTTTGATTTGGAGAGTTAAAATAATTAAGAAAACCATAGCAGGAAAAAGGATGAAATTACAGCTGCTTGTGAAAAATAAGACTCAATTGATTTTCTGTTTTGGTTTTGAAGTTAATGTTGTTTGGCAATTATAAGTTTTGCTTTTTCATTAACTAGATTGCAACCGATTTATTGTGCACAATCATCACTAGAAATTAATTTTGATTAATTTTCAGTTTTAATAAGCATTAACAATAATCACTAGTTTCTAGCATTAGCCTCTGATATATTCCTACAAAAACCTTTTATTAATGCGTCATCTGCGGGATATTACAAAAGATAATTCTTTTTGCGATTTTCCAAGAGATAGAAAATATCTGAATAGTACTTTTAGCCCTCCTACATTGCGCCCTTTTTAAATTTGTTTCACGTGTACTTTCAAATCGTTGTAATTTTTCAAGTTTCTAAGGTAATATTTACTAGGAAACGTACGGATCCAAGATTAATTTAACTTTCTTTAAGTCCTTGATTATTTGTACATTTCCAATTTTCTCGTTAGTTATAGAATACAGGAAATACGTGCAGATTGATTGCGTTTGGCGGAAATTGCTGTACTAATTTTGGGGTTTCTGCTATACTTCCCATTTATCCAACGACAATTTATTTTCATTTGTTTTATTCCATACTTCTATTAAGTTTGTTTTTTGTAAGTCTGGGTTTTTTCATTTGTTTTTCCCGTCTTCAACATTGACATTTTCTTTTAGAGTTTTAGCGATATTAAATTACTACAATATTTTCTGTTATTTTCCTTGATAAATATACACTTGTAGGATATTTTCGTTGTTTGCCGTTGAAGATGAATAAGTAATACTATTTTTCTATCTACTTTGTAATGTTTTTCTCTGAGAATGTTATAGTGGAAATTTACTGGGATTATATTTTACATCTGATTTTCCGAATCATAACGACAGTATTTTTCCACTTATTGCTTTTATAAAATCGTCATTATTCCCCTCCAATCATCGAGATAAAATAATAAATCGATTACGGGTGTACTAATTACCGTTCGTTGCCCTTGGTTACACATCATATTGGAATCATTTATACTCCAACAATCATTTTCAATACCGTAACAAGAGAACCCGACTTTGTATTATATTAAGGAATACTCGGTTATATCCAAAAGCATCCTGTGGAAATCGAAACATAAAGGTAGTTTGCGGAAACTAGCTGCAGTAACTGTAAAATTCGAGACCTCGTATGTAATTTCCTGGTTTGGTTTAGTTCTCATTACTAACCTTAAGTGACGGAAATTTGGTCGAACTTCCTAAACTCCCTCAAGTTTATTAATGGGGTTAAATACTACATTCAAAGTCCGTAACTCGTGTTTTTGTCTACTTCAGATTTAATCATTCATAATAAATTTGAAAAGGCAACAGTTGGGAATGATCGATTATAGAGAGCATCGTTTAATAAAAACAATTTTCAATTTAGATCTTATATAAACTTAACTTTTCGATCTACTATCGTTTCTCATTAAAGTTAACAAAAACATCTTAATCGGTTTGACGTCTGCTCTCCTAAAATAATCGTGAGAACTGGTAATTAACGAGACCTCCTTTAAATTCTGCTCATAAAACTCCCCATTTATTTATGTATTAATGAGAATTTTGAGTTTTACAGGATTTGTCTTCTTGACTCCGAATTATTTCATTTTGTTTATTTTTATTTGAAATGCAAAACTTAATTGCTGAGAATACTTTTTAATTAAAGAACTTTGCTTAAATATAAGTCCTTAAAGCGGATAATTGAGCAAATGCCTTAAAAGTAACGATTTAATAAGCAAACACCGAATTTAAATTCCCACGGACATTTTTGTTGCATAGAAAAAAAATGTTCGCGGAATTATTCATTCATGCAAATTAAATTAATGTTGCTTTTTGTAATTAAGTCCCTAAATTAGTGCCACGTTTTAACACTACTAAGTTATTGAAATGAATTTTGTAGTTAAGGAAAATTCAAATTTAATGTTAAAATAAACAATCGGAGCTTGCTAACATTTAATAAATAGCCTGCGAAATTTATTTTAGGATTTAGAAAGCTTTTTGTAAAAGCACACAATGTCAACAAGTAATGATGCGCAGCTTTGTAATCAGGGATTTAGTAATTAATTATCGGGATAGTTGGCAGGAAAAAGTATTCAGGATTTTTAATTTCCGACTTTTTCTCTATAGTAGTTTTTTCAGCGGAAACTCTGAAAGGCTTTATTATTCCTTCACGTTTGGATAATTTACTCCATTTTAATCGTAATTCGCTCATTGTTCGTATAGATCTGTTTTCAGAAAACATGATTTTTTCCCCTTTTCAGAAAAATATCTAAAATTGAAAGCGACATTTGATTAAAAATTTTTTACATAATACATCACATTGGTCATGATTCAACTGAATTTTCAACTATGTCATCTTTTATGCTTTGTTAAGCAAATAATAAACATATTAAAGTACCGTTGGAGTAGAATTATTAAACTGGATAAACCTTGTTAAGAGGGTATAAGCACGTAAAGGATCGTGACTAATGAGATATCTCAAAAGCTGTGATATGAAAACATTAATTCGATTTGTGAAAAACAAAATGTAAATCATGACAAACCCTTTTCCAGAAAGAAATACCTTGTTTTTTGCAATTTATGACTTTCAAGTTATTAGCAAAAAGAGTTTTCATAAGGTGCGTCGTTTCCGAGTAAAATGAGTCTGTTTAATTTTCAAGTTGAAGTTTAGTTACAAACTTAATTACACATTTTTGTATTGATGTAATTTGTCAAAAGTAGAAGCTTACGGATTCAAATGGTGTAGGTTCTTAAAAAAACCTTGCTTTGACATCGGTAAAACCGTGATTCTTGTGCTCAATACATTTGAAAACCGACCCCCTCCCCGAATATGTCATTTATTTTGTTCCGGACTGAAGAGGACTTTATTACTATAGACCAATATCATCAGCGCCGACGGCGTGAGTTGTACAACCTGACTGGACACCGTGGATGCCGAACTGTCTTACCATAATTCAAATTTAGTTCCATCTGAGATTAAAGAGATGTATACCAGGTACTGATTTAACTGACTTGACTTGTCTTACCTTGCCTTGTTTGTGGTGAAGAATCTATTGCATAAATTAAACTTTTCGTTTTAGGCATTTCTTGTATACAAAGGACTATCACTTAAACTGCCAAAATTTGAATCTAGAAAATCAGAGTAGTACCAAATGATTGAATTAAAACGAATAACAGCACACTGTGATATTTAAGACAGAGGAGATTAATTTATGAAGAAATTGAGTTCTGAGTAACAAGATAAGTAATGAAAGTTTGCAAAGACTTTGTAATTAGAACAGAAGTTCCACTCCCTGTGTGATAATGAGAAATGCCCCCAAAAACCGAAGACAAAATTTATCTGAAATATCATTTATACGGGGTAACTTGTTTAAAACTTCAAAACAAATATTAGAGTATTCAGCCTTTGGAAGAAAAAGACGAATTTGATGTCTGCTTTGTCATAGTAATGTATGGCAAATTGCTACTAGGCTATTTAGATTGGATCTTCATCTTGATCTGCTTTATAGAATAATTAAGTAAATAATCTTGTCATTGTAACTATTATTTGAAACACTAACATGCAGTGAATACAAGCCATTTTGATTCCAAATTAAATTTGCCAAAATAATATTCCTTTATACAGGATGTCTTTAAAATGATTGGTTATGGCTGAATCACAGATTACTGGGATCAAAATCATGACGACTTAACCCAACGTATCTATATGTAAAGTCGACTCGTTCACTTCATTTTACTTATAAAAGGTTTCTTATTTATCTTTGTTCTTATTGACAGCTGTAGGAGTCAACGATTTAAGTAATTTAGCATCTACTTTTCTTTTTGTTCCCGAATTTTGTGTTTTGGCTTGGATTGTTTCATTGTATCTTCTGTTAATGATTTATGTCTGCAACGTATACCACATGCTGAACAAATTGATATGTTGGTAAAGTATACTGAGCAAGACTGAAAGTTTTCAACCCATACCTGCTGATCGTGGACGCCCTTGTGTAATTTGCAATTCCCTCGTAGAAGAGGAGATTCTAGACAGAATAGAAGAGCATCCGGAAAGTGGAAGTTTCATAAAAGAATTAGATGCGTGTCTTAAGTTTTGCCAGTTTATTCAAGAAAGAAGGACGGAAAATATTTATTTCCATAGCAGAATTCTATTTACCATCGAAGCTCGCTTTACAAGGAGAGGTATGACGAATTAATCTAATGAACATGTATATGCGTATGAAGATTTGCATGCTATCGGACAACGTCACTTTCAGCACAAGTTTCGCATTCACGTATGGGCAGAACTAATCGGTTATACGTCATAGGACTTGCCACTTTACCTAATCACTTGAATGGAGAGAGACACTATTTTTTTAATAAATACATTACATTACTAGGCTAAATAGAAAATTTGTTTAAAACCATCTCCATGCACGGTTCTCAAATAAATAAATTGGGAGAGGACTAGACGCATGCATTAAGTGGCCATCTCGCTTGCCTGATTTGAATATTTGTGATTAATTTTAGTGAGAAACACTCAAGAGCAAGGTGTGTTTTGGTACTATAAATAGGGGGAATGCACTTTGGGCCAAAATACAAAACGCTGCACAAACAATTAGGGACAATGCAAAAATGTTGCATAGAGTGCAGTTAATTTTTTGCGTTTGCATTTAGGAAAATGGCGGCCACATCGAACATTAATTGCAAATTAATTTTGTTTGCTTGGTATTAGTAATAATCTTCATAAAATTGCCTTTTCTCAGCATAAAACTTACTAAATTACATCTGTTATAACGAAAAGTACAAATCATGCAGTCAGATTTCATTTTTTTTGTGACTAAATCGTAACTGCACGCAAAAAAAATGTTTTGTTGGTGCAACAAGAAATTTAGTGGAATTTTGGACAGTAAATATTTGTTTGCTGTAGCAACAAATTAATCTGTTCCTAACTCTAAAATAAATTATAAATTTGTTGTATTTACCAAGAGCAAGAAATTATACAGCGCGACAAAAATATTTGCTGTCCAAAATTCCACTAAATTTTTTGTGGCCCCAAAAAAAACATTTTTTTCCGTGTGGTATCAAAAACTACTAGGAAAAACATTGAAAGTTCTCAGTCTCGAGGTTAGATATGTGCCGCAACATCCATGTTTCATGCACTTATGGCCTGGTGCTAATGACCAAAATCACCTCTAAACATGACTTATACTCAAACAGTGCCATAGCAAACATCGTCAAAATCAATCGGAGCTCTCCATTTTGATAAGCAAAATTAATTTACAAAATTAACAAATTTAATTTTTTTCCCAAAGAACTTTGACGCCCAATTTGGGTTAAATCGTTTTATTAGCATCTCAGGAATCTGTTATTGAACCCTGTCCAAGCATTTTAGAGACATGCTGTATTTTAATATTAACGATGTATGAAAAGTAGTTCTTAGCTTGTTACACCGGACGATCAAGACTAAGAAAATTGTTTATTTAAAGAAATCGGTTGTTTTGAGAACTTGCTTGATAAATGGAAAATTTTGTTAATGTGAGTTTTTCGACAAAAAGCCACTTTTTCAAATTTTTCTATTTGATATTCTTGCTCATCAGGTCATACGATACGATACGACGATACGCCAATTCCACGATATCACAAACGCTGTTTTTAGTCAAAATATGTCAAAACGTCATTGAAGCGATGATGCTTCACTCGTTCAGAAAAGTAGCTTGGAGCTCTATTTGATTGAATAATTTGCTACAAAATAGCATCTTTACTAATATGCTCGTCGAGAAAGTTAGTTCTTAGTTGTCCTATATAACAATAAGTAATTTGTGTCGTGTTTTTTAAAAAGTGTCTTTCTGTCGAAAAATCAATATTATCAAAGTTTCATCTGTCATTCACACACGCAAACGAGAATAAAAAGTTTGGATATAACTGCCCAAATCAGTTTTATGTTATCTTAATGAAAAGGTTAACTCAAGAATAAAAATATTTTTGATGACACTACTACAAGAAAAGCGCCGCGATAAAGTTCGTTTAATCACCTATAAAGAAAAGGGTTAAACCATCTTTTATGTTATAGTTATAGGAACATTAACGATCGAACAAAAAGGAATAAATCATCCGAAAGGTGTTTTATTTTATCTGTTCCAATTCAAAAATTATTCATTGCGTTATCAGTAATTTAAGCGAGACCTATTATTTCTACTAATTATATATGGAATGTCAAAGTTTATATTATTGCTTCGTGTTATCAATAAATCACTCTAATTGCTGCTTGCTTTTTCACAACAATATCGTGAAGCATTTTCCAATCTTAATCGTTTTGGAGGCTATGGATATTTCACAGCTGAAATTATCCTAACTTAAAATTGAATTTAGTTTGCTTTATCCTGTCAAATGGTATGAGTTTTCTACAATCATCCGTTGTAAGATGTCTTTTTAATAGCGGTCTCGTAAAATAAAGAATTTTAAAATTCCCCCCAATGACGGAATTATAAAAAGTTATGACCGGCTATTGCAATTGAAAAACAAGCGCGACCTAGAAAATGGCATTTCCTCTTTCATTATTTTTCATTTTACTACAATTAGCAGCTTTGTTCTGGAATTTATTGACAATAAAAACATGAACAAAATTCAATGGTTTCTGTTTTAAATTTTTATGTTGTTAATCTTCAATTAAAAATTAAATGTATTGTGTTGATGATTCAGGCATATTACACAAAAATGTTTTTTTACGCATTTTACGAGATATACTATTTTATATTATGTATAGTACAAAGATTAATGAGTTTTTCACAAATGATGGACAATTGCACTTTTGTGTTTTTAGCGAAAATATTTCTAAAACGAGTAATGAATGTGTTTGTGTTGCTCATATTGTGTTAGAAGTTTTTATTGTAAACGCTGAAATCAGACATCAACATTCATAAAAACTGTTAGGACGGTCACTATTACATGCAATATTTTTATTGTATAAATCTCGAGACTTCGATTTATTAGTCGATAGATTAATTTTCGTTCAAATACTGAAGGTCCTTTTTATTTGGAATATTTCTAGGGCATCAATTTGATGATTTTTTCTTGTTAAAGCAGTGAATGAATTTGCAGCCTGAAAGCCTAAAATACAGATATTAACAAAAGAAGAAACGTCCTTTTCTCGGGAATTACGAAATCTGTGATTATTTTAAAGAATTTAAAATACAGAAAAATCTCCTTGGGGCCTACTTTATTTATTTATTTTTTTGTTACAGGTGAGTCCATTCACATGAAAATGTGGTAAGTGCTTTTCGGTTTTCTTTTTCAATAGCAAGTTAATTTTATCGTAGGTAAACACACACTGTGCATACTTTGCCTTCTAGGTATTTGCAATTTGTTTTTCTGCAGTGCAGCTCAAAATTGGGTTTGATTTTATATTTTATTTTCATTTCACGCAGAGCGGTAGTTTTGTTTATACACCATACTTCAGATACACACACAAAGTCATTCAGTTTCTGCCTTTTATATATTGGAGTGCATCGCGTCGAGCGAGCTTTTATTTGTTATTTGAACGTTTTCAACTTTATACATTGCCATGTAATAATAGTAATAATAATAATATGTTGGGGTTTTTATTTATTTTCATTTTCACTTTGTAATATTTTCTCTTTTTATCCTCAAAAGCCCTATCATGTTTACCTCATTCAAATATTAGAACTTACCTAAAATTCAAATTGCTAGGGACGTTGTTAAGTTGAAGTTTTAGTGAACGCAATTTGAAATTGCGTGTTTCCCTAGCAATATTATCGGGCGTTTGAGTACCCTGATCACGATGTCCTGTTCCTGTTGCGTTTCCTGCGTTGTTACCACCACCGTTCGCGTATGACAGTTGTGGATGTGAGGAACTTATCCGTATATTATGGCCCGATCTGAAAAAATAAATAATAAATTTTTCTCTTTCAACATATTCGACATTTCTTTTTATTAGAATCGACAACAAATTGAAAAATCTTTTTCTCCTTTAAGATCCTTTCTAAAGATTACGTGCAGTCAATTTAAGTGGAAACGTAAACGTTTAAGGATTTATGAGATGCGAAAAAGGGCGGACTGGCGTGGATTTATAGACAATGAATTGCCGATAAGGGATAAAGTGCAAACTTATAAGGAATTTGTCGTTACCTTTTTTTATATAAGGTCAGCACATTGTTGCTTTAGAGTTTCTTCTTTTTTTATGTTAAAACCGTGGTTTATTGAAAAAAAAAGGGTTTTTATATTTTTATTGCCGGGATAACATAAATGTAAATCTGATGGAAAGTTTATGATTATTTTTAACATTTATATTCCCTCTTCTCTTTTTGCTTAGGAAAGCCAAATGTGTTCTTTGATGTTTCTTTTTGTACCTCTTGCCAAAATTTTATTTGGATTTTTGCTAGTTTGATCTGAAATTGTTTTCATTTAAAATTATTTTTTATGAAAAAAAGGGCAATTTTCCTCGATGTAAGCTCAAATATTATTTCTAAGCTGTTCGAAATTATCTTACCTGTCGGTTCCACCCGCAGTCCTCCACATGGAATGTTGAGCAGATATAGTAGATGGAGGTCTTTCGTGTTTTGCGGCAAATCTTCCTCCCAGTCTCCGAAACTGATCTGGTTCAGGATGCTCGGCTGCAAAACGCGCTTTTTTCCTCAATAATTGAACGGTAAGTGCGTACGTTACCACCATTATCACCATGGGTATGTAAAACGCTACTAACGAACCAAACACAAAGAATGCTCGATTATTTATCACGCATAATCGTGGTTTGGGCATTATGTTGTCGTGATTTATTATACCTGTAATTAGAAGAAAAAACAGAAATAATAAAAATCTATCAATCATAATTAATGAAATGGACGTTTAATAATAAATCAGTAAAGGAAACATTTGTTTTATTTCGCTTACCTAAAACCGTAATCGAACTTGAGACTAACATCGAAAGTAACCATGTGAGGGCGATTCTTAAAACCACCGTTCTCGTGGTTGTATTGTGTCTAGTTTTTAGTGGGTTACGGATACCCAAATAACGTCCTAAACTTATAAAACACATGTGCATTATCGAAGATGAACAAGCTAATACGTCACAAGTTACGTAGACGTTACACCATATCACCCCGAATGGCCAATAACCTGAAAAGAAGATTAACGATCAAAACAGTGTTTAAACTGTGAAAACATTAAACTTAAATATTTTCATTCTCTCGATACTGTAATTCAATCACGTCTTTAATTAAAAAAACAATTGTTAATAAAGATAATTAAAGACCGCCTTGGATTTTTATTTCAACCCTTATTTCGAGCCTTTAAAAGATAATATAATTAAATTTCTGTAGTAACAGTTTTACAGTCTTACATTGTTAATATTTCTTAGCTGAAAATGTTATCGGGTATATACCAGGGATTCTAAAATTATAATTAATTATCTTATCCTGCCTTTCTCCCCCTCTATCTGTTAACACCGTCTTTCAGGCGCTTGTTTTTTCTTTATAGGGTTATTATATTAACATGTGGCTTGTTTTCTGTAGCTTCTAATCAACATTTTTCGTGTTTATTAATTTTATAAATATTCGTGACGATATTTTTATTTCTAGCATAAAAGGATTTTTACTGCTAAAACTTTGTTTTTCTTGTTACATTTTTATTAAATTTTTTACCTCTCGAACGGCTTGTTTAAAAAAAAATACACAATTCTTGACCCAATTTGAAGGTACAACGAGAAAGAAAATCTAGAAAAAATCTAACCTCGTCTTGTTTTGTCACTTTGATAGATTATAGTGGGCGTTTATAAACCCATTTTGATGAAAGCCAGGAACGTAAATTGTGTGTGAAAACCAGGAGGGAAAAATGTTCGATTTGTCATTTTCATTATTAATGTAGGGTTTTTGCCTCCCTAACAAGTCTTTTGTCTTGGTTTTGTATTTTTTCTTTTTTGCTTTTTCGATACTAAAAAATCTTGTCCCATACATTTTTTATTGCGATTAGAATTTTTATTCCTGATGTTTTAGGGATCGTTTACTGTCTCTAGAGAAATCCAATCGTTAAAAAAAAGGAATGCCGTTTCTTTAAAGAGATTGATCTTAAACTTCTTTTATTTTGATTAAATTTTTTTATTGTTTTAAAATACCTTTTGTTTTTCAAGGAAATCGCAATATGTTTTGATTGTTACGTTAGGTAGATTTGTCCCGGTTTGTCGGTCCATACCTTATTGCATAAGGAATGATTATAACCTTAGAATTATTCCGAAATAAATTCTCTAACCTAACGTATGTTTGCTGCTATCTTATTATTAATAAACGTACGACTCCGATAATTGTTTTGTAAATCCTGAATGGATAGTAGGAGTATTAGCAAATTATATATGGTATGTAAGTAACTTCATTTGCGTTCTGGTGGTGTTACGGGTCGATCATAAAAGGGATCCCCTGGTAAGTAATTACCGAGAATGCTCTCTGCCATTTCACTTAGCGAAACTAGTAGCAAATACCGAGGTAAATATGTAAGCCACAGTAGTGTATTCAAGCCTGAAACATCTCGTGTAACTAGGGAAAATTGTTTGTTGTGCTATAACATACGAGGAGAAATGATGAAGGAGGAATGCGTGTGGATGGAATCACCACCGCCAATCGTTTATCCCAAATATATTTAAATTTATGTCGAGGAAACACTTGCAAAAGTCGTAAACTTTTGTAGGATTAAAACAGGGGAGTTGTTGTTTTTCTTAATAAATACGAGGAAACAAAAAAAAAGGATTTAAATTTAAAATGGCTTCCGAAGAACAAAAAAAAGATATCGTAAAAAGCACATCTCATCGGGGATTAACTTTTTTCGTTTTCTCTTTCTCGCCCTTTCTCCTTTTTTCACTTTAAGAGTGCTTATAGGAGAACCTACCCATTTTTTATCAATATTTACATCGACACTTAAATTATCCTAATAAATTTTAAAAACTTTTTTAAAAACGGAAAACGGAAACCTTTTCTCAATTTAAAAAGATAGGAAAGTGGTAGTAAGAAACGAACAGCGGTGTAAATATGGACGTCTTTCATGTAAAAGTCGGATTCTAACTGGCATTTTCTGAATTGTAAATTGAGACCTGTATTGAATTTTGAACGCGAGACAAAAGAGACATTCGTAATCAGATTTCTGCTGTGGTTCATAAAAATATAGTAGTGTCAACTTTAAGCTAGAAAAGGGCCCTGCCTATTTTGTATGCGCGTTTTTTTTTAAACTGAAAGAACAGCTGAAGTTTATATATTATTTGCAAAGTTTTTGCGTTTTTATTATTTCTGTTTTATAAATCTTTTGGCGTGCAATAATAATTTCCGTTATATATCAAAAAAAAAGGAGAAAAGCTAATGTTTTTATTTTCTCCTCGAGAGAATTAATGAAAAGTTTTATAATACTTGAGTATACGTTTTAAGAAAATATTTAAATTTATATTTGTCAACTTAAATTCCCTTTGGCAGTTTCAAATATGGATATAAATTTTTTGTATGTGTGAGTAAAGCAATTTCCACTTTTTCTGCAAGTTTTTGGAAGGCATGCTCTTAATAATTTCGTTATGATAATGTCTGCTGTAAATGTAGACGACGCAACCTGCTTTAGCTATTAAGACCGTTTTACTTTCACAGCAAAGTAAATGAATAATCCAGCTAGGGGAATGCTCTAATACTCATCCGTTATTTCAACTTTAAAAAAAAGGAATGGTAATTACATTTTACTTAGCTTACAAACTTGAGAAGAGGTGAGTTAACGAGACGATAGGAGGTAGGTAATTAAATATATATAAATTACTGTTCCGCGATTTTTATTTACACAACTAAGGAAAACCACGGAAAGCCTTAGTGCGGCCAGTCTGTTTGGGAATACGAAACGCTAAGAGTTAACATCGCTTGGTGCCCGCTTCGCATGTGTATAAGCTTTTTTAAAACCGACATTCTACAATCCTTAAATCGAAAATCACTTTGCTTGATGAGTTTGAAGTTTCTGTCATGTGAAGGCGTGTACTCAATTGTATCTATTTAGGATACAAGCTAAACTGAAGAGAGGACAAGCTTCTTGGATGCATAGCAATAATATCGTTTAGGTTTTTTTGTGGTTTGCGCCACAGTTGAACACAACTTCCTGTTATTACAATACTAATCGACGAAAACTGAAGCCGTGCTGAGTCTTGAACGAACCACACAAAGTTATCCATAACAACGTACATTAGCAGTTCTCAAGAGTTATTCACCGCTTGAATATAACCTTGACCATTATAATTATTAATAACTTTAAGAGGTACGATATCAATCAAATTAACTTTCATTGTGCCTAAAAAATTAAAAATCATAACACTAGGGTGGAGGCACCGAGCAAACGTATCTCATTTAGCAGATTTCGGGAGGTTTCTGTTTCTTAACGTAACCTTAATTTTTTCGTTCACTAGAATAGGCCTTTTTAGCCCAAGTAACTTGCGGGATCATTTGAGTAATTGACATATACCTTGATGATTTCCCTACAGGGGACAATTGGCTTGTACGAGGGTGGTCTGAAAAGTTTCCGACCTAACAAAGATACAAAACATTTTTTCTGAAAATTTTTTTTTATTTTTCAACATAGTCTCCTTGTAACTCTACACACTTCTCCCAGCGATGCTCCCATCTCTGTAACCCGTCCAAATAGTACTTGGCATTTTTCTCTGCAAAATAATTGTTCACGAAGGTGATTGCCTCTTCATTTG
>VTPC01091012.1:47126-62765 GCA_011009095.1 Ignelater luminosus | reverse complement strand
TTTTGTTTATCTTGGCCATACCTAGAAAGGTTAGAACTAATCATTTTTCATTTCAGGATATTGCTTCCTGCGAATTCTTTGCGTATTTGTATAAAGTAAGAATTTTTTAAAAGAGCGTTAATAAGGACTTCGATAAACGCTTTCGCCTAATTGTATTTTGAACATTTAGTACGAGGTAGAACGCCGAAAATGGTTTTTATTATGAGATTATATAAGATGTAAACATGTTGTATTTTGTGATTCCAACAAGAAAATCTCCAAAAGTGCTGTCTGAATTCAGTTTTAGTCAGCGAAAGTAGCTCTTGAAACAATAAAATTAAACGATTTCAGAGCGGTAACGACTCGATGAATTTAACTTTATACGTTTCGCAGCTTATATAAAATTTGTCAGTTGTTGTTCTAGATGTTACTTTTGCTAGACATTTTGTTGAAATAACTATAACGATATTGTACATCATATGAACTGAAACTCAATTAAAAGTGTTGTGATAGTACATAAGTAAATATTGTTTATTTAAGCGATTTGCGAAATTTTGTTTTTGTTAGAGATTATAATGATACATAGACCTGGAATATTTATATTTGTAAAATGAACCGGTACAGTTTAATGCAAACCTGACGCAAACAATAAAATCGTATATAGAAAGCATCGTCCCACATTTCATATTAATTGCTGTTTACTATTTTAACCATTGAATCTGTTTAAAACCTCTGTGGCTCTTTTATTTACACGACTGGCGTTTTTCCGGTTGAAATGCCCAAGTACACATTGCGCAATTAAAATCAGAATGCATATCATTTTCGGAATGCGCGCTTTTATTATTTTGCAATGGAAAATATAAACGCGTATCACATAACCCGCAAATTAATTTATTTCATTATTAAAAACTCCATTCTCTCTTAATTACAGATTTTGAATGGCAGTTGCGATCGTTATTATGAGCGTTTAATGAAACTGCTAACAGGTTTTCTTGTTATACACGCATGCGTACTATTAATATCACATTTTCTTCTTTCTTGTATAGGTAGAGTGAGGAAAAGCGAAATTTCATTAAAAATAATTGCAAATCTAGTCCTGGATAAGGGAAAAGAGAACCAGTTTTGCAGACACGACGTGTTCGTTATTAAACAAATCTTGTTTGCCTCCCCCGAAAACACACTCTCCCTTTATGTTCCATCCAGGAATTTTCTAAGAGCAAACTAATCGGAAGTAGGATAAAATATATGGAAAATGTTGTAAACCCTTTTTTATCTAAACCGTTTTTAATTTTTCCTCGTGGCATTTAAGGAATTAATTTTCATTTCTCTTTTAATTTTAATTCAGTGGTTACCTGTGTTCGCTTATTTCTGGAATGGGGGAAATTCCAAAAGTATCCTAAAATCCCTTACAATATGGGCGTGCCATTTTAATCTTCGTCCCATGTTACGTTTGAAAAATGGTCTAAAATATTTTAAAAGCGACGTGAGACAGGAATGGTCAAGTGTAAAAAATATCATCCTGTTTTGCTTTAATTCTCGCATTTCTCTGTGCCACAAGAATAAATCCGCGGTGTTAGGAAATTAAAATTTTTATCATTCTGTTAAATACACCGTCTAAAATGTTTATACGACTGTCGGAATTACGTTTTTATTATTGTTTCAAATCATTAAAAAGTGGAATAAATAAAAAGTGGAACAGAGAAATGAAACAATTTATCAGCTAGTAATAAACGGTTAAAAATTCAAACCACGCAGTCGTCTACTGTCAGGTCACAAGGAAAGGAACAACAAAATCACACCACACAATTGAATGCCACCGTGATAATAGAGTTCTGTCACGATTAAAATCACTCCATTTCACCCTCAGCAACTTTCTTTTGAGATAAAAGTAAATATCTTGAGCTTCAAGCTGAGTAGGCAATAAACCACTTTGTTGCACGTTTCATAATATTATTTTTTTAACTTTGTAATGGAAGAAGCCCAAAAAATGTGTCTATTCAAGACAGAAAAAGTTAGACGAGTCAGTCCATACGCTTTCATAAAAAATGTGCAGCTTAAATTTCTGAACGCCTCAACTAAATGCTAACATAAACACAGAGGAGAAAATTAATATTAGAAAGTATGTAAATAAATTATTCTGTCAAAATATTATGAAATTCGTGAATATACATGAACCAAGTTGTAATAAACTAATGTTTCGTAAATAAATTTTGGAGAGAACACGTCCTATTCACCTTTCCGGAAACTTCAGTTTAGATTTTTCAATGAACTGATTTTTATGTTCTTATAGTATTGTTGATGTTGAAGGATCTCAAAGTTGGTTTTACCATTTAGACTTCAACCTAGCCTGTGGCACTTTCCAAACAACTCGAAACAAAAATATAAAGTGGTGGATCGTAAGGGTTATGAATAGGATAGAGGTCATTATTCTTTATTTGAATGTTATCTAAGTAACTAACTCGAAGGTAAATAAACATCAGCACCTGAATCACAAATCGAACTTTAACCTTTTCAGATTACTAGTAAAATATTGTCTTGGTTGGATGCACGAAGAATTTTTTATGAATGCATACCGAACTTTTATAAAATTTAATTAACAATAACAACCGAACACTGAATGTGTTGAAGTTTAAATTACAAATCTCGGAATGCTCCCGTAAAAATTTTAACGGATATTGTATTCTAAAAGGGAAATCATTGAGCTTTCGCTTAATAATTCATAAAGGAGTAGAAAGATTCTCCATTGAGGAGTTTAAAGAACACAAAGAAGATTGTAAATACCAGTCTCGCAGTCTCTCGAGATAATTTCCTTTTAGGTAAATAAATTAATGTACCAAATGTTTAAAGGAATACAAATAAATCGGTCTATTTTGGTCAAAAGTATAGGGAAATATAGAAGTGATATTTTACACAAAAACATTCGAATCGATCGCGATCTTTAAATTTAGAAGTTAACCAACCGTAATAAATTTAGAGAAAACTTTTACGGACAAGTAACTTTTTTATCCACCTTTGGTTTACGTATTGGTCGAGATTGTCAATATGATCATTGTTTGAGTTTTGGGCGAAGATTATTTTTACAAAAACGCGGATAAATTTCATTGAAAGATTTCAAAAATTGTCAGCACAACAAAAGAAGGTGGATTATCACATTATCGTGATTTGTGAACCTTTAACTTTTTATTGTAATAGCTAGAGCTGGGATTTCTAGGTAAATGCCTTTTTTGAATGTGATTTTTCTGAGCAATCTTAAATAAAGTGATTATGTTAACGCTTTTTTGTACTGTTTCTCATTTTTCTAACCCGAATTCCCCGTTTCAGAAATCTTAAAGGACCTACTGGTGAGTTTTCAGTTTTTAGAACCTGCAGACGTAAATATCAGCAGGAATTGCATTACAGCGATTTTAATGTTTATATTAGAAGTTACTAACCGAAAACAAAACCGGAGAAGTCGAAAGAATCCAATGAAAGAAAGGATTTCAGTTCTTCGGTAAAATCTCCTCTTCAAGGAAATACTGATTTCGATTCTAGTTCAAATAAAAATTTAAGTTTTGGTTCGGTTTTCGGTTTTTTCCCTTGAATATTTGCACAGTATAATCAATTGTCTCTTCTGTGCTGCTGTAAATTCCACAGGAGGTACACAAGAACAAAGTTCTTCAAGCGCTTAAATAACTAATGCAACCAACATCGTGAATGGATAGCTTGCCATGTCAAAAACTCTTCTTTCCTGGCGAAGCAGTTTTACCATTTTTTGTGCCTAGAAATCTCAGCTCTGGTAATGACTGATTTACTTTAATTTCAATTAAAATCGGACTGAATATGTTTGTGCGTTTGAACCACGAATAATAGAAAAGAAATAACAAGAATCACTGCTTTGTTAGAGACTAGTCATTCAAGAAAAAAAAAGTAATTGATCAATTAATCGACTTCATTCCAACCCGAAAGCAGTTTTATTTTCAGACGATTTTCCCAACGGTAACATATGGTATCAACTGCTTTAGTTCGAAGATATCTAAATGACGTATTTTCATACAGATGAATTGGGATCGAATAACCACGCAGGTCGTCAGGAAACTCCTAAATATAAAGTAATTCATGACAAAATTAGACGTCACCAGAATTAAGTAGTACACCACGTTCAGCAAGAGTTTATTCATCGGTTAGGGCATTGCAATGTTGTTCAGGATCAACACTGCACTGTTGAAGATTCTCTAGTATGAAAGTTTAATTGTTTTTGTTTGAATAGCATCTAATGGCCAAAACTGAAACCTTTAGAACGTTTTTTCTCTGTTTGCTATGGAATCTATGACGAATCCTGCATTACAAGAGAACTTCTAGCTCTACCAGGAAATACAAGAAAAATGCCGCGTTACCATTTTCACATTTACCCGAATGAATATAAAGATCGGCTTTGATTATCTTGACTTTATGACCCCACTCTGTATTGGTGTGATACACATTCTCCGGCTTTTTTTCCAATATATGTTAAATACTTGAAATGATTTAGTTTTGTGATGGTAGAGGAAAATCTAAAGCACGGAAGAACGAATAAGTTTTCATATTTTCTACTCTGAGATCTCAAGTGCTTAGTCCTGCAACCATGAAATTCATAGAATACCTACATCGAATTATTTGGAAATCACTGCTGTACCTATCTGGTTTCTGGCTTAAAGATATCATTGAAAAATATGAATTGCTAAACAAACTGGATAAGAGATGTTCAAAGATTAATGGAGCTCGAAAAGGTTTATGTTCGAAATGAATGAGGTACATTTAAACAGGAAAAAGAAGGCAAATAAGCTACTTCCATACTATAATATGCGTTTCTAAGTTTTAGATTATAACTAGACGTTTCTTGACTACGATTTGCTTTTTAATCCTAACATTGCTCACTTCGCTACTACCCTCATTTTTAGCTTTGATCAGTAGATTCCAATTCATTTCGAAACTTTTCCCAAAACCTTCTAGCATAAGTCCCTGTAAGTTAAAACTATTATTAAGGTTTTGGAAAAATTTTAGTAACAGATTGAAGTCACAGAAGGAAGAGGAGTAGAGAAAAAGTGAGCAAGGAATGGTATCATTTTTGGCATTAAATAGCAATTCGAAACCAAAAAACCTGCTCCTGCAGTAGAGTTGGAGTTACATTCAAACGTAATTTGGGACATGTTTTACTAGTAATCCGTTAGCAAAAAAAAAATAAATCTTGGATTTGTTTCGTTTGCATTGCAAGACACTTTTGGCACTGATCAGAAATTGATTCTTCAAGCCGTCTATTATTATTTATTACTATAAATCGACTGCAAAATTCAATGTACTAGAAATGAAAGAAGTCACTATCAAGAAGAGACTTTTCCTATAAATTTGAAAAATTTGATATTTTCTTTCCTTGTTTGGAATATAATCAAATATAAAAATTAACAGTAGTTTCCCGTTGTTTTAATTAAGCATCTTTCCTTAACTTAATATAGTCGTTAATGTTTCATTTTTTCTTTTCTCAACTCATAAAATAATAATTACATAAAAAGGAGTTTTTTATCGCTTTATTATTATACAACACACACCCAACCAAATTAGATGAAGGTAAAAACCTTATAAAGCAACTTTATGAATCTTTTTTTTTATTAACGTCGGTTTCCTTCTAGCAAATAACTTAATTTTTCCCCTCTTAAAACGACTATAATAGGAACTCGCAGAAACTCGTAATAGTGTATACCCTCACTCAGATACACACACGCACGCACACACAGACGCGCAGGTAGAGAGAAGTATATCTTCATTTTGCGAACCCTAATCTCTCACAAAATCTCATCCTTTTTCAATTTAAGACGGAATTTCTTATAAATACTGGCAAAAGATAGAACTCAAATATAAATTAACCCAAATGCTGCGCACTGAGGGGGATGCCTGGACAAATAAAAAAGTTATTTGGATTTTTCGCCCTAAGAGGAATAAGAAAGAAGAACCCGTTACCATCGAAGCAGGAATAGGTTATTACGTGAAAATTTTTTATATTTTATTTTATGTCTGCAATGTATATATCATAGAAACGAGATGAGATACACTTATTAGATGATACTAGAAGGGACACATACAGGGAAGAAGAACGGGAACGCTAAATAAGCACGCCACGGGCTACATCATCATCTGGCGGCACACGTTGAATAATAATAAGCGTATAATATTTAGATTAGGTTTTATTAATATAAATGTGGAAACAAAATGAAAATTTTTAAAGAGAAGATTACCCTAAACTCAAATAAAGCAAATCACTAACAACCAAACAAGAAAGGATCGAAAAAATGGAAGGATAATAAATATCTCTTGAAGAATTCTTGTAAGCAACACGCGAAATATTTAATTTATTACACCGCATAAATCCTTTCCTTGCAGTTTTCATAAAAATAAATGTAAAGGAAACCGAATTTTTGTGTGTTTTAAGGAAAAAGAAACTTCTTTTTTCTAAGCTCCGCTAAGCTTCTTAAAGAGGAAGAAAAAATCGTCCACTCCAGGAAATTTGATATCATAAATTGAATAAAACACCAAAAAGTTTGTTTTTTCCGTAAAATGAGGAGGTTTCTGAAACGCCTTTTGTTTGTTTTTCACTATTCTTTTTATTAAATTATACTTGTATGTAAAGCTGAAAGAAGGACCTATTTTAGAGGTTAAGTTAAAAATAAATAACAGTTTTCCGTAAGCTAAGGAAATTCTAGAAGAGATATCGAGTTTTCTTTGGGATTTTAGATTTTGCAGATCTAGGGACCATCCTTTATAATAAACATTCGTAAAAGCTGCCTTCGGTTCTTTGTAAGATATTTTAAACCTAAAAATAAGGGTGAATCCAGAATGATTTTGTTGCCTTTGCCCTTTCTTTTTGAAGTCCTGATTTTTGTCAGGACTTTAATGAAAGTTTGATCTTTCTCAAAAGAGATAATTCTTTCTTTCTAGTAGATTTAATAATAAATGAATGAAGTGAAAAAATGTTTTTGACTTAAGAATATAAACTTTTATCAATCTTAGCATAAAGAGTTGTGTAGACGAAAAAAAAATTAAATTTAACTAAAATTCCTCTGAATAGGATAATGTTACGGAATTTTTTCCGCAAAATTATTTTACTCTAAAGCGAAATGAAGGCTCTGAGATTTAAGAGGAGAAAATTCTTTTCTTCTTTATTTAACAAATGGACTGTTATCTACAGTGAGTTTTAATATCAAGTGTTTCTGATTCACCCAATTAGGTCGCAATAGCGTGTAATTTCAAAAATGGCCTTTCCTTCTTACATTTTAAGTCTTCTCGGAGCGCTTCGAGAGAATTGAAGCGTGTGGATCAGCACGTCTTCAAGATTTTATCAAAAGCCACCTTCGCACATTTATTTATACGTTTTTATCGTAAAGCCTGTAAATTTTTCTTCTGTGTGGATATTTAAAAAGAAAAATTTATTTAGTTCTTCATTTGGAAAAATAATATTTATGTTCCAAAGTTTCAATCAAGGAAAGTTATTATTGAAATTATTTGGACACGCTAGTTGGTAGTGAATGTTTTAACAAATATTATTGAGGTTCACTGGCTGACCTCATTAGGCGCACCTAAAAATTGATGCAAAATGGTGTGAAATTCGATAGGTCTTAATTAAAATTAGATGTGGATAGAATTTAGTAGAGCAAAATTTGTTGTCTTAATTTGTATTTCGTTAGAGCAATCAACTGTTCGATAACGGTTTTTGTTGTTGGCTGCTTTATAGATGTTTTGATGAAAACTAACACTTCTATTTTGCATTTAGTAATAACATAATTTTTAATAGAAGTTTTTCTGAAAATTTGCAAGCTCGCTAGCACATTGTTTTATTATTTGTTAAAATAGTGCATGATTCAGTGTGCCCACTCATGCATGCACTTGTCAGAAAAGTATTTGGTGAATTTATAAATATCTTTTTTATAATGACGTAGGAATTATGAAGATTTGAGTTATGTTATAGTTTTCTTCTGGTTATTATTATTACGAGTATTAATGACGTTTCACAATTTGTGGAAAATTCTATTTTTTATATTTTTAATATGGAAAGGCTAGACTAGTGTATAGTAGTAGTAGTAGTAGTAGCTGTAGAGAGACAAAATGCACAACACAGGCCAGATTAAAAAACTGCAAGAATATAAAGATGTATTTGGTGCGTCAAAGCATGATTGTATTGGAAATTTACTTTATTAGAAAAATGAATGAAAAGGAAATTGAAAACGCAATTCAAAGATTCGTAGCCTATTCATTCTCTTAACAAGTTTCAAATTATTATGCGGGTAATCCATCGGGTGGTGTTAAATTAAGTTCAGAATGTCATGGATCACGACTATGATGAACCCTCAAAAACCTCAATAAAAATAAACGCCGAATTTTTAGGTTATGTTAATATCCCTAACTACAGTGATAGCAGTTATTAATATTTCATTGTAAATTTACGATAAAAATCACGCAGAACATTCTTTCTCAATATAATTGAAGTAAAAGGAAACGCCTTGTATAACAAAACCAAATGTTATTATTCGAAATGCCCTGTATACTACTACCTCTCAAAATGAGGACATTCAAGGTGAAGAATCTTTTAATACACAAAGATCGTTAATTGCATTTTTTTGATTGCGCTCTTTTTAAGCTCATTTCCACTCGACCTAGTTTGCACAGCTTGAAACATCTAGCGAATGTAAAAATGTTGATTAGCGAATTAATCGATAGATTCATAAATTTATAAATAAGTCTTTTCGCTTCGTCTACAGTTACGTTACGTTTTCAATTCACTTACTTATTATTAACTGGACACAAATTCTAGATACGCTTTATATCTTTTGTTTTATTTGTCATTTTTCGTTAGTACCTGCATTCAGGCCCGACACAGATGTTAAGCCGGCTAGGCCTTAGAGCGCACTGGAGAGATATATAGTGCATTTTTGAAAGACAAATGCCACAAATAGTTAATATACTGCGTCTGGCTACGTCGCGTTAAAGCTCTTCTTTTTTAACACTCCTGATGTGGCCGCCTGCGGCGGCCACCATTGAAGTCACCTTTATTTCAGAACGGGTTGGCCGTACTTTCCATCAATCATTTTAAGATAGTTATATGTGAATACGCGTAGGCCCTCATAAACCTTCTTAAAAATTCAAATACGAACTAGAGTAAGATCGGGCTTTGCGTTCGGTTAACCCCCTTTAGAGAGCCAATCTCGTTTGAAATGGGAAGGCGCAAAAATCTTATTCTTAGGACGCATTAAGTTCTGAAGTCAGCTCTGCCTGCATTTTCAATTTGCTTAGCGCCTATGATAACGTTCCTACCAGTCCAATGAAGACGATACTGTCAATTTTCAACGAACTCCGAAGGAGTCGTTACTGAATTTGCGAAGTCTGCCTGTATGTCTGTTCTCATTTTTTGTCAGATTTTGGAATTTTGACTTCAGATTTGGATTCTACATTAAAAGCTAAAGACGACGTGATATCTTCGTTTTTTGATAACTCTTCGGAAACATGGTCAAAAGGGCCGCCGAAAATTGGGAAATTTTCAATTCTTTTTTTTACTTTAGAATCGTATTCTACATCAAAAAATAAGACAAACGTGTACTTTTAGTTTTTTGATATCACCTCGGGAACACGGTCAAAATGGCTACCCAAGTCTGAAAAAAAGTAACAAAACGGAGTTCGTTGTGGTTATGCTTTGCATTCCCAGATGTTTATTTTTTCCATTTTAACTGGAATACTGCTTATGTATCTTAACAGTAGAACAGATTATTGATTATTCCGCACCAGATAAATTACTTCTTTGTAAGACTTTATAAAATTATACAGGATGTTCGTTTTTATGAGACATTTAGATGCCTTCTTTGTAAAATTTATACGGCATATAAAGAAAATGAACATCGAAAGTAGAACTTAAAGCAATTTTACGATATTAACTCTCTTCAATAAATCTACACAATTTCTGCATGTAACGCTTGCAGGTGGCCTTTAAACTTAATTAGTTCAATGATTTTGTAGAAAACCTGATTTTATCTGCATTGTAATTTGTGGCTTTGCTCAGAAATAATGATTATTTGATTGTTTTTGCAAAACGAGCATAATTTTATTAATCTACTGTTTGCTTTCTTTAAATAATAAGAAAACAAGCTGCGTAAGATTAAAAAATACTTCTAATTATTTAATATCAAAGGTCTCTGTTTTAAAGCAAAACGTTGCAATTAGTTAATAAAGATGGCCGAGTATGTTTGTCCCAACGGAAATATTTTGACATAAATCCGGCCCATCCCTTTCTTCGGAGAAGCTAAACTGTAAACGAATCCTATAGGTCATAAATAATACAAACTGGTTCTGGGTTTTAGACCCTTGCTGTTATCCCTAATTAATTGTCTGTCAAAACGCTTCTTTAATCTTCCTCGAGTAAAGATCTAATTGAATTTTTATCGTAATCGCATTAATTGTGCATCTTAACCTAATATTTCACAATATAAATACGCACATCTACCGTCGTTTGTTATTTCAAAAACCTATCTGTCATTTGTTTTATCCGAGCTGTTTTTGTCATATCCATGTGGAACTCCAAGACGCGTCCTTCACTCGTGGTCGTGATCCGTTCTTATTCGATTATATAGGATAAGGCATATGTATACGGGCCATAAGAAGGAGAATCGAATGTTAAGCTGTTTGATGGAGTAATTTGGAACATTCGAATATTTTTCATTTAAAATTTGATAAATCTAAGGTCGCGTATGTGCAGGCAACCGCAAAGAAAATATATTTTCGCAAAAAAAATTCGAATCGTTCAACATGACCATTTAGACTAAATCGAACTCTGTGAAAATATCTGCGATGCTTCCGTTTCTTCCGAGAATACAAATTTATATCCATCTTCCGTTAAAAACGTTACTTATTTGTTTGGTATATTATAATTTATGTGTTTGTTTGAAGAGGGGCCCGAAATGAAAACTTTCTATCAGGAATAAATTTGTAATTTGCGTTCACTTCGATTAATACTCACAGCTGTTGACAGTTCCAATTTGTCTCATTTCCTTTAGCTTCATTGTTCTTCGGATTAGCCCAAATTCGCATTAAGGTTTCTCGTCGATTTCACGAGCAAAATGACATTGTTTAATTCGGTTTTAATACCAAATTTTGAAACGCATAATTAATATTAGGAATTATTTTCTCTCTTTGAAATTCTAACGAGGTAATGAATTATTTACTAATGAACATCCCCTGTTCCCGAGGACTGAATTTTAATTATTAGCCCACGGCTAGCTCTTCTAATAAGTCATTTTATTAACAATATCAGCGATTTTTTAGTATTCCATGCCGTGAATTGCTGTGAACCCTATTTAGTTAGTGTGCGAAAACGCTAGTGGATTTTCTCTGAAATAACTCCCCAAAATATAATACGTGAAAGGAATTCGTTAGAGTCGTGTTAATTACCTCCATGAAAACAGGACTGTTTGATAAAATATCTAAATTTCATTTTACGATAAATCCCCTTTTGAAGTTAATCACATAACACTCTTAAAGCATCCCCCCGAATAAGCACAAATTAAACTAAATTTTTTCTCCCTTTTACCTTGCGTTTAAAACCAAACCGAAAACAAACCACAAAAGGGAATATTTTATGTGTGGCGGAGTATTTCCAGGATATTTGAGCGTAATATTTTCGTATGTGGTAGGCGTTTAAGCCGAAAACGTAGCTTTTACTCCCTTGTCGATGGAATGATACATGCTAGGGGCTTTTTCTACAAAACGACTTTGGTTTCTTCTCGACAGGGATGATGTTTTTTTTGCATACGTCTACAGGTTCCAAAGCGCTGGCTTGGAAAATTGCCAGATTTTCTCTTGTTAGATTTGTTTATTTGTCAGTGTTAACTTAAACATCTCCTGTATTATGTTAATCTCACCTTGTTTACCACATTCTTTTGTCAAAATTGTTATTTTGTCGTTTTATTTTTTAATTCAACAAGAAATAAATTGAGTTAAATGGTATCACAAAACAGTTTCAAGAGAAATCTTAAAGTTTTCGTAAGCACGAGATGTGAATGAATGTAATTTATATATCTGAGTAAAGCGAGATAAATGCCTAAACTTTTGCGGTTATTGCCAGTTTTTAGTATGTTTTTAGGCCCACGTTTTCATTTAACCACTTGGAGGTGAAAAAGTGATCATTATTCTCACCTTTGAACTTTTCTTATAAATCTTGAAAGGTACTAATTCGCGTTTATAAAAAAACAAAGAAAAAAGAGTAATCCAATTTGACGAAGTGTGATGTGTATTATGTGGGCACGGAAAAAAAGGATGTTGGGGGAGACAACAAAATAAAAGCTTCCACATTGATGTCGTTATAATGTCGAAACCGATAGGTATCGTATCAGAAAATACCATTGCACGTCTCATACATACAAAATAGTAATATAACGGAAGTGGCTTTTTCATGATGCTACTAGATTTAGAAATGATGTATTAGGAAACGAAATTTCTAGATTTACTTCTTTATATTGGACGCCCAGGGAAAGATAATCTTCCAACTTTTTCCTAACTTGAAATTGAGTCATCCCTTTTTTACTAGCATTACTCTTATTACTACTTCGTAACACCTGAAATGTATATAGATAATATTTGAAGGGGCTGAAACTTCTTATATATAGAATGTTATTTGATGAAGTGGATTTAGAACCAAGTTAGAAAGTAGATTAACGAGAGAAATTACACATTTTTTTAATATTAATTTAATAAGATTTCCTGACGAATTTATTGATCTTTTTTGTAATTACCAGAGTGTTTTTAACAAACAAAAGAAATTTCTTGCAAACTGTTCAATTATCAAGAAAGATGAGACATTTTTCCTATGCAGATTATTAGAAACCGTCCCATATCACAAAAGTAATAATAAAATGCAATTTTAATCTGGCTTTTCAGCAGTTAGTACGTCAAAGGAAAAAGTTAAATTGCAAAAATTCCAAAGTTTTACTATGATTTACAAATTTTAATTTAGGATAAAAATAATTAGATTTTATTCGACTCATCTAAATTGTTCACAAGGCCCAAAACAGAAGCAGTATCTGGCCCATTACATATTTCGTGTAAGATCCTTTCTTTCGGCGAGGTTGTTAATTGCTGTAACTGCGATCAAAGTACATTAAAAACGATACCATCGGGGTGCTTCCTAACAAAAAAGGAAATTAACAAACGGACTAATTAGATAAGTATGAGGGACCTATATACTTAAAAGCTGTCAGTATGAATATTTGGTTGTCAAATAACATTGTCCGTTTTCTTTTAGTTTTCAGTATTGCGATTATAATGCTTGGTTAGTTAATGTTTTTGTTCTTTTGTTTGCCAGCATGTCTTGGTTACTTCTCTTTTGCAGTATTGTACATATGCCTGTTGTCAGTTTCCTTTTACGGTTCAGTGTGATACGCCGAGATGTGAAGAAGTCTGTAGTGATGCCTTTCTTTTAATCCCTCTTGATAACCTTCTCGCAAACCATATTGCAGAGTTTCAGGCATCTGATTTAACGTTTTTTCTGCTCTCCTGCACGCAGTCCAATAAAGCCCGATTACCACTGTCATCGCCGCATCGTCGTGCCCTATCGTCCCCTACTAAGCTCCATGAGAATAGTAAAACTTCTTAACAACGCCCATAATAATATCCGTATACCAACATGACCAAAGCTATTTTCAACAGGCATTTTCTGCATCAAATACATAATACATGTATTATCATGAATATATTGCACTGTTGAAGGTATCTAATCTCAGCTTTGTCGAAAATCAACTTAAATTCCTCACAGCGCTACTATCACTGGTTTACTTCACCGACCCTCACTATCATAGTCGATATCTTCATAAAGACCATCGAGAATCCAGAAAAGCGTACTTCTCTACCAAATTCATCGCTATTAGTCTGCTGTTACAGCCATACCAACCTATCCGCCGCGTGAAAACAGATGCCTCGACGTGCTACCCAGCATAACATCGTATCCACAGTGTTCCGATTCTGCACGGGGAACTGGAAAGCTACATACGTTTCAGATTATCTCGGAATTTCTTTCAAACTTTGTTTCGGCATGTCTAACTTTAGTTCTTCAAATGTATGATTTAATCGTTAAGCACTAAATTTAAATCCCATTGGTATGTACTATAAGTAAAGGACCTGAAGGGAAAAAGACATTCATAATATGCTGCAATTTGTAGTTGGTTAATTGTAATTAAAGAACCCACATTGTAGTCTAACCCTATTTTGTCTTAAGCAGTATTTTGGAAAATCGAAAGATTGATTTATCTAACGCGTATCACTATTAGACACGAGTAGATTTCTGAATGCCGGAATTTAGTGCACATTGTTCAGTGAAGGAAGTCATCAGTCTTGTCGGTTCAAGCTGATTGTACACGATCCATACCTCCAATCCAATTGGAGGAACATTAATGTAGGATACATAGGGAAAACTGATTATTGTATCAACAATTCAATTTGTTACACTTTCGTATTTTTATGATTGTTGTTTTTAGTTTTTCGCATAATTTTAAATCGTGCTTGAGTTCAGCTGTTTTTATTTAAGAAATTGTAAAAATGAGGTCCTATCGCTTTATCTTGCGGAACGCTTTTGATAGCCTTTTCTAACTCGATTTTATTTTTTCCATTTTCTAATATTATTATTTTTCTATTTATTAAATAAATGAAAATCTTGTAAAATGAGAATTTGTTTCTCCCGTAATAAACAATTCATTTATTCTTTTAGATTCTTTTAATTTACACTAACAAGATTTAAATGTACTATACCCTAGTATTATAATTTCCGGTTGGCCCAAATAAATTATGATTTGTGTCCCTTATAACCCCATAATCCTTTTACTACGCATCAGTATTTACTCTAATTAATAAATTCAGACACTTCACAATTTTCTAATAGTACCTTTCGATGTTCACTTGTTGATAGTGAAAGTTTCAAAGATAATAATCATGAGAACTTCCACTTTATAACGCCTTTAATAAATTGATCCAACGTGGAGTAATTCCTCTTAAGTAATAACACCGTTCAAGGGTTCTCATGTAAGTGGAAAATCTGTTAATCTGCTTTATTGCCCCCAAGTCCACACAGCTCGGTTGTTAATTAGACGTAGCAATCGCATATTTAGACATTATCGCCTCTTGTCCTGGCTGGCTTTAACTGGATTAAATAAGGGAACCTCTTATTGTTGGGGGGACTACAATTCGTTTTCATATTTTGAATTGCTAAAGCTCGTTGGGTTCTTGGGATTTCGTGGATTTCAGACAGTTATTGCTTGCATCTGTTTTTATAAAACGTTTTTAATAAAGATTATTAGATTTAACTGTTTCCCTTTTCCTGTTTTGACATTTTAAATGTAATTAACTGTCTGTACGGTATGAAACTGTTCCAACTTCCACGAGACAAGTTTAGTTTGGTCTTTTGTTAGGCGAAGTCACTTGTTTCGCTTTATTTTCTGGTTCTATACAAAACAAACTTCTGCAGGTATCACAGAATAATTAATTAGAATTATAAAATAAAAATCAACAAGTACAATAATTAAATCACGTTTCCTTTAGCTTGTTTGCATTTCTAGAATTAAGTACATCTTCGAATACGATAAAATTGTTAGTTTGCTTTTGAGTGGAACGAACGTATACTCAACC